>JAHZND010000093.1:0-27348 GCA_027744115.1 Acrocyrtus sp. NNG-2020
GTGGGGCTTTTCGTGACTTAATTTGTAGTGTCGGCTTCACCAACTTTATAAAAACAAAAAGTTCCAGATATTAAATTTTAAAGGGAGTGCACCATACTTGATCTGACTCCATTAAAAACCCTCTTACCTGAATTTCAAAGATGGACCCTCCAGGCTCCTGTTGCCATACAGGTCGTACAAGAACCTGGCTCAGGATCTTGTATCCTACCGTAGACACAGGGCTTGTGTCTCCAGTGTTGCTGGGCTCATTGAGCTCCAATCCCAGCACATAGTCATACTTGTATATATTTCCAATCTCATAATTTTTTGCGGAAGCTGCAAACGACACAAGAACAAAGCCGAAGCTTATGGTGACTAAACGTGCTAGCAGGAAGGAGAGCGAGACAGATAGTGAGACTATCCTCAAGCTCGACAGTCCTCTTGACATCCTGAACATCTTTTTAACTTCCTTCGTATCTGCTCAACTTATCAATTTTTCCACTCTTCCAATAATTCTATGCGTATACTGATTTTCTCCACTGTCTCATTAAAATGGGAATTCCTATTTTTTGCGAATCACAGTGTTTTGGCATAATAGTGTTAAACTTATTAGCAATGAAATATCACACTAGCCACAGAAACTGATTCACAGGAAATAGTACGTCTTCTTCGAGCACAAGACGAAATCAACTTTTCCGAATTCTTTTGACTTGAGAGACCAGAAACTTTAATTAAACAATTGAGCATGACTGCATTTAACAACGACGTCATTTTATGCCTTTATGCTTCCACTAAAACATTTGCACATTTATGGAAAATGAAAATATCTTTTTGCGCTACCACTAAACTTTTCCACATCCTGATATTTTCGCAGTTGGGTTATGCGGAAGGAAGAATAAATCGCGCAAGTGGGAGTGCATAAAAATAATTTGTCCTATTATACGAAGTTCAAATAAAAACCAGCCATTTCCCAATTAGACTTTGTCATCGACAGCAACATGTAGTCACGCACTAACAGAAACTAAACGGATACTGATGAGACTGATCCTGATTTGCACATAAAAACTAGGTAGCAAGTAACAATGGAATTTTTCCTGGTCACCGATGAACATGCATTTTATCTGACCATCAAATAAGGCTTGTCAACAAAGTAGCACAGTAATAACAATAATCGCATCGGCATCACATAATAAACGCTTGGCTTTGTTACAGCACTGAAAAATTCCTCACCGACTTGTCAAGCCAAATCATTTCATCATGCACGAAATTAATTTTAGTGCAAACGTACACACTTTTTCACGTAGCACGCAGGTAATGAAGGTTACATTGAATCGAAATCACGTTCTTTCCCTAAGTGTATGATGTATTGTCATTCATTCGAAACAGTAACCTCCCTGTTACCAGGTAGTAGGTAGACACTCTCTAGGTTAGGTATGTGTGTCAGCGTCAGCGTCAGCGAATGGCTCGGTCTTCGACAACTTGAAGCCAACTTCTGCGTATCGACTAATAAAACTGATAAAAAATATGTGAGGATGTTGCTAACAAATCTGGTCCCGTTACAAAGTGACCAACAAAATATATAATACGTGGAATAATTAATGATATTGCTGTTACGTAGCACAGTAACAGGAGCCGATTTTCTCTGCGCAGTCAGTTTGCAGCCGTGTAGCACAGCCGTTGAAGTTGATAGTTTTATATGAAGCAGAGACTGCAGCAGTTGTCATATACTAAATTAGTGAGGTATGTTAACGCAATTTTACCCACTTTACTGCATTAGCATTGAAGCTGGTACAGGTATTCTTTTTAGCGTACCTACTGAAAGTCTAATACGACTACGAGTAAAGGATGATCAACTTGAATGGACAGAAACAACTTTTATTGGCTTGGTGGAAGTTATCCTGATCATGATCTGAGAAGTGTCTACTAAATCCAAGTTTTCTTCTTTGCGATCCTCCTCAAGATGCAAAACAAGAATGATCGAGATTTACTCTTGCATAAAGCAATGAGGTAATAACTTGGTGGTATAATAATTTGTCAGGTTATATAGACCAGTAAGCTGTGACGGAACCAGGGGAAAAAATATTTTTCGCTTCCGTTCCTTGTTTAGTAATTTCTTTTTAAAAAATATATTCATTCACATCACTAAAAACTGTGCTTTCTTTTTTATCGTGAATTACAGAACACTATATAGTTCTGTCTCGATAACAGTTCTACTGCAATTACACGAATCAACTAGGCCTTTCATTCTGCAGATAAACTAAATACCTGCATGATGATGCCGCAACGTATTACACTCAACTAAAAATATTACAAAAAAAGATTGGAAAGGTTTCATATCATCAGTGCCAGCATCTTATGCAGAACCAGAAACATTATATCCATACAACCCATAAGCTTCACATATCCATCCACCAATTCACCTTTTTTCATGGCTTAGTACCTTCAGTGATGAAAATGGTAAAGTAACAAGTAGTAACAATGCATAATATGTTTTTGCCCTTTCTTAAAGAAATACATTTTATTCGTCTTCGCTCATCCTACGATTAGTCTGAAACACGACCACTACCAAAGAAAATCATTTTTCTTTCTGGGTAGGTATAATACTCACTCAATACTAAACCGGCGAGTACCAGCTGCATCTTCATAGTACGCCCAAATACCTTTGTAAGAATGCAACAGTTTTTAAAATGCGTGAAAAGATTATGCATGGAGTTTATTGTTCTTAAGCCTGACGTGTTTTCCTCGGACAGGTAGTTTTTCAGAAAGGAAAACCAGGTTTGCCCTGCATGCTTAATGTGCTGGTGGCAGTATAGCAATGAAATAAAAAATAAGACTTTATCCATCGACATGTGTGTATCGATACACGTTTTTGGCCTGTTGGAAAATGCTATTAGCATGTGAACGTTGTGATTGCGATGATGATAATTGGAAAAAGGGGCTGATGGGGAAAAGGGAAATCTAGTGCATGGCCTTGTGTAGATTGAACTGATACAATTCTTCGAGGTGACGGAGGAGGAGAAAAGACTTTTGAACCGATTTTCTATTTGGTGTGTGCACAACTCTTCGCACCGTTTCCTTTGTTTCCAGTATAAAAATGTTGCGCTATTTTAAAGAATTTCTAGCTCAGAGAAAGGGAATGACATTGACTTGAAATCATGTTATTATCCACTATAGGAAGTAGAGCGCTTTAGAAATACAGTGGAATTTGATTGATGACTGCTCTTTCATTTCTTTTCCATTAGAAAGTGCTCTATTACTAGCCAAAGATACAATTTCCTGTGGACTTGACATTGAAAAATTTCGGTAAAGAACGGCAGACAGCAATTGAATAGAAAAAAATGAGTAGGTAATATTTTCAATTCAGTTCAACGCGGCTTCAAAGTAGCTTGCGCATCGTGTTATTTTATTATTATTATTATTATGCCTTATACCTATATTAGTTCAGAACAGAGTAGGAATACCTATGTCAGTAAATAGTTTTTACACTAATTTTTCATCATTCATCATACCTCTATATACCTTCACCTAAAGCCTGAAGGCAATATCAAATACCTAAGTCATTAACTACCTATTTTGTTTTGCTAATCTTTATGTGCTCTTCCTGTAGTTCTGCTTACATAGGTATGCATCATAATTCGCTTTCATGGTAACCTAAAGCCTGAAGGCAATATCAAATACCTAAGTCATTAACTACCTATTTTGTTTTGCTAATCTTTATGTGCTCTTCCTGTAGTTCTGCTTACATAGGTATGCATCATAACTCGCTTTCATGGTACACATAGCAGCCTATCTGATTGCTTTCATGGTATAACCAACCCTTTTTATTAGAATCACTGATTTTAAATTAAACATTCTCTGTACAAAATAGATCTTCCTTCTATAAAACTCGGACATTTTGTAAAATGTTAGGACCTATTATTGGCTAGCTGATGCTGATAGTACCTATACAAATTAAACATTCTCTGTACAAAATAGATCTTCCTTCTATAAAACTCGGACATTTTGTAAAATGTTAGGACCTATTATTGGCTAGCTGATGCTGATAGTACCTATATATGAGATTGCATCAAAGCAAAACAGGTAGGTAATTGCCAGTAATTACTTTGCAAGATGGGGTTGGTGAACCAGCATTGTTTTGTAGTGCCCATTAATGTACTTCAAAAATTACATTTATCTATAAAACTCGCATTCGAAAAAGTCAAATCATTTTGAAGGGAAGATGTTATATAAACCATAATGCTATTTTTGTAGCAGCTTACTGCCCTGAATTTATGTACTACAGGTGCCAAGGACGTGTGCATGTGAAAAAATTTCATTTCATGAATTTCTAGTTAAGGCAGATCGTGTACTATTCGTCAGCGCACTGCTTTCGTAGACCTACTTCACAGCAGCCTTTTCTTTACTGCATAATGCATACGCGTGATCACATTGTCATGAAAAATATACAAGAGGAAATAGATTACTTATTACTTGAGTATGTTACCTGGTGCTTGATGACACTTGAGTCCTGTAAAATACATAAAAAGCATTTAACGAACTGTTTGAACGATTCACAGACTGAAGGTCTTTGTAGAAAAGACATTAGTAAAATAATCTTACTATTACCAAAAACACATAAAACGAGAAGGAATCCCACTTTCCAACCACCCCTCATTATGCGCACTACGCAAAGTACTTTTATTTAGAAAACAGTTGCTGTAACAGCTTCCCCCTTTCCACTTGTGTTAATTATGCCAGACGAATATTACTGAAATAAGATAACGATTTTAAACAGAGAAAAAATTCTATAGGATAGGGTGCATTGTCAGGCAGGTATTTTTTTACTGTACTCAGTTGAACGCAGAAACTGAAAATAACTGTGCAAGCAACAGCTTTTTACAGGGAGATGTGAAGTTGAGATAAATGACAAAATGTGAAAGGTGAATAAAACATCATCGTTTCCTTTCCTGCTGTTCCAAGTCAATGAATTGAAAATATGATTAGGAAAAATGAAAATATAAATAACACATTCATTCATAGTGTTAATACTTAATACTGTGAAGCAGGAGCACATAAAGCAAACTAATCTTTATACTCGGGTTTAGTACCCAAGTCGTGCTTCTATTGCTGGGGATGAGATTATGAAATTCTTCTGATGACATGCTTTATCAGAGTTACACTCTTAAAAGTCTTGAACTTGCTTGTACAGAGCATAAAATTTTCAATTGCTCACATTTAGCTCATATTTGATTTGCTCACATAACTTTTCCACTTGTACAATACCGCTTATAACATGACTAGGCGTAGGCACTAGGCACTAATACAGTGGTGCATTGGGTTGAAATATGGCAATCATTCAAGTTGGCAAGAATTGTAAGGTTTGGGGTTTCTTCAAGTTGGCTGAATTATATCTTCCGTTGCTGGAAAACTGGAATCATTTATACGGAGGCAAAACTAATTATTAACTAATTTTAAATTATCCTACAGCTGTAGAAGGGAAATTATTACATTTGTGCTTAGGTGGTCATCTTAACCTTCTTACAACGTTGCTGACGCAGAATTCTGTAGTCATGTAGCATTCAGTTGAAAACAAGTTTGACTCTGACAGAACTGCATATATGTAGTATCATAGCACTCTTGATCACAAGGGTGCAATGGTAGTATGAAACTCATTCGGTACTGATGCCACATGAACTGTCACCTGTCAAAGCTGCTTTATAATCATTTGACTTTCACTCTCTTTTACTAATATGACACGACGTAACAGTTAACTACCAACTGATGCATGTGCTGAACTATTGCGATCAGAAAACAGATAATTAATCTGCCAATGAACAGATAATTAAACTGCATTATGTGAGCATTAGATTACGATGCGGTAATTATTTGCGAGCACTTTCTACATAAATAAGTCCATTACCCTGTGTAGTTATAATAATTGTATGCTGAATTCAGCATCGTTTATTTATATCAGATCAGATAGCGTCAAAATGTATAAAAATAATGAGACAATACTGACGAGTGTAGCATAATGCCTAACATAACAACAATAAGTACCTACATTGGTAGCACACATGACTTGCAGAAAAATAAATACAGTGAAGTACAAGGCGGAGATACATGAAGTTAATTAACCACGCGAAAAATAATTACCATAAAATATCAATTAAAAACAGTATTTCCAATTTTCAATTGTGTCACTCATTTCTCAAAAAGAATATGGCACTTTCCTTTTGTGACCGGATGCATAGTGTAGAGGAATCCGCCAGGTACGCACTGCATTTTTGGTGTGGGGTATCTCCAAGCTGCATACTTGACAGGGGCACATCTTGCCTTCAGCTTCCCTTTGACAAACTGCACTTCAAGAGGTAGATGAGCAAGGGAGCTCCACTGCGGATCGACATCATAGCAACTTTCTCCAAGCGGTGCACAGGCATTCTCAAAGGGGACGAATTCCACCCCAACCATCTTCTCACTTTTGCTAGGAATCAGCTTATTTTTGTGATCGTAATATTGAAGACAGCTATTCGGCCTACAGACCGGCTTCCACTTGTCATCAAAAGTAAGCCACTGATTATCCTCGCAGTAACCCTTTCAGAGAAAAAAAGGCAATGAGTTTGACAGAGAGAAAAAGGTGGGATCGTAAATGACACATATCATAAAAGATTTCAATTTCATGGAAGATTAAAATCATGAACACTTTCTTGTGTATCGCAACTCGCAACAATAATAATCTTAATAAACTGGGAAGGTCTAATCTTTTGTTATCTGAAATAAAAGTACTCACCCGAGTATACACGAAATGGCACTTGTTTGCCAGTGGTTCATAAATCAGGGGCCTTCCATTGTCATTGTAATTACAGTCGCATGAGCCATAAGCAGCGTTTGTTGCATAAGCGAAGAAAATCATATTCTCCCCACAGGGCCTGTATATTGGAATAAATAGAAATAATAAAATAATAAAAATTGTATGTACCTATTTAGAAAAGACCAGATGTTTATATTTAGCTGTTTAGATTGTTTCACTGGTCAGCACTCGGTATGAAGCTGCTGCTCAAAGTGCTCGTACAAAAAGAACAAACTAACCCTTTCTCGCCAACTCGGTAGCACTTTTGAGTGCTGTTGTCGTATCTGTATTGGTATAGGACTGCTTCCGGGATATCCTGCTTTTGGCATAAGGTCTTTCTATATGAATCAGGGATTAAAAGATTACTTAATTTTTGTTTCATGTTCATCATTGTGCATTACATAAGAAGAACAAATAAACAAAAAGTAAGGAAAACTGAAAGCCTTGTGTGGAAAGAAAGGACAGATAAGGGAAGCCTACAAATGTAATCATGTAGAAAATTATATGAAAAGGGAAATGTAGGTTATGGAAAGGAAAAAATAATATCTTTTGGGTAAATGAACATTTGAGTAAGCAATTTATTGCTGTTGAATGAAAGTGAAATCAAAGTTTACCTCAACTGTAGTTCAGCATCCAAATTTTTAGACCAAGACACCCCTGGCCCAGCTTTTCCTGCTTTGGCATAATTTCCGAAAGGAATGTAGGCCCCAGATAGACCCAGTGGCTCTACTATAAACCCTTCAGAGAAACTGAGGCAAGTTGATACAGCCACAATTAGTAGGTACAACTGGTACAAGCCATGAAGATTTTTCTTATCACTCCCAATCATCTTTGTCGCCAGCAGCTCTTTCATAGTATTCCAACTGATGCAAATCACTAATACCAGAATTCACCCGTTTTTTCCAGTTTTCCTGTTTCACTAAAAATGGTATAAAAGTGAAAACTGTTTAAATATTCAGCCGCCTTTGCAAGCAGGTGATAATTAGCTTGTAACTTGAATAAAAAAGCTTTTTCCACGATACCACGCCTTTCCTCTGCAACTGCAGTTGCAATACTGACGTCTTGCTCAATCTTTCTCACCAAGTCACTTCAACTTTAAAAAACGAATTCAACACATTTAACACTATTCATTTCATTCTATTTCTCGTAATAATAGTGAATGGATGTAACGTGATTTTTCTTTTACGCTTCGAATTTCAGTTTATAGTTGGATGTAAAAAAAACTTGGCAGTGAACTAGAATTAATTTTTTTTGTCGAGAGAAGTATGCACTTCTAGTCCTACCTAGGCTTTCTTGCAGGCGGCAGAATCAATGAAATAATGGATGAAATTGACTATGTGTTTACAAGACAATAATGAAAATGCACTATCTGTCAATCTCCTCAAATATAATATTTATTGTTGTATAGTCGATTCAGCATGTGGGAAAAATCCTTTCATATATTATCTAAACTCGTTTTTATCATTTTGCAATGAAACGCTGTGTGGTGATGATGCTTGTCTTTACCTGCAGTACTAACAGAAGTGAGTAATAAAGTAGAGGTAAGTAAAAAAAATTGGATAGCTTTTACTAATGAGAATTTTTCAAACAATTTGCCAGTAAGAAGGAGTAAATGTGAAGCAGGCAAGTGAAATCGAGTCATGTTTGTGTCGTCTGCAGGCAGTGCAAACCATATTATTAAGTATTATCACTATCATCATAACAGTCCCTGCAAAAAATGCAAAATGGCTATATAGTCTTATCGCAGTTTTGCTTTTGATTACAACTATATTAGGATGATCAATGCAGGGCAAGACCATTAGCCACCAATTCAACTTTTTTCTGTGAAAAGTATTTCGCATTGTTACAAAGTTACAAAGTATTTGTTGAGGTGCATGAGTTATTCCATTGTTGAATTTTACAGGGGGTATGGACACTAGTAAAAAAGTAGACACGCAGTTTTTATGCTCACATAATATCTTCTTGAATTTCAACTGTCACATCATCATCATATCACAACAATGCTGCTACTGTTAGGATAAATTCTGAAGAAAAAACTGGTAGTGTAGGGTAAGCATTTTGATGGCGTTGTCTTTAGAATCCACAAGCTATTAAAATGACTAGTAAAGATTCACTTTTACCAGATAATGGATTGATACGGTGCATGATATTAATATTAAATTAATTATGACATACGAAACGGAGAAACCGCTTCGTACCTGAAAGGCTGAAAGGTAGAGAATACCTAACGGGATCCCTCGAATTTGAAAGGCGAACATAATCTGTGAAACCTTTTTTCCTACTGAGATGCTGTGCAGATGTTGATGCGCAATAATTTATGCTTATGTGAAAGTAACGGGAGATAAGAATTTTTTTCAATGGCACAATAAAAAATACACGCATCTCGACACAAGATGTTCAGTTTGATGAGCCTCCGATGTCATCGACCAATTGCATATTTGAAGCTAACCTGATACCAAAACTGGAAGCAAATCGCATCCAGTTAGCTGCAAAATAATATTGTCATTGTCGCAATTTGTAAGAGCTATGCGGGTAATAAGTGTGCTCCGATTGAAGTTAGCTCACCTAGATTCCCCCTTTACATGACTGACCTTTCCGCGGTTGATTTTTAGACACATATTTCCCTAGACTTTCAGTCTACAATTTCACTGATTGCATCGCAGTGAAAGAAAGTGCTAAAAACAATATCAACTACTTGCAGTTAAACAGTCACAGCGCTTAGCAATCAAAGAAGCAAAACCACAATGCTGCTCCATTTTCACATTCCTGAAATTCCTTCAAAGTCACGTCATCTTTGTGCTTGAATTCTACTCTGAAGAAAAAGTCAGGTAAAGACTGTTCTATTGCTTGTCATCGGTGGCTGTGATTACATATGTCAGCACAATTTAGCGTTGCTTTCTACTTACCTATATAGGTACTGACGTAGTGTTTTTTCTTGTTAAAAATTTCTATTTCAATAAATAATAAAACTCTGTGACAATGAAAATTCATTCAGGCTATCAGGTTTGCATCTAAAGGGTTGTAAAAATAGGAATGTCGATCAGTATCGTAAATAAAAATAAATGAGGTAAACGTCCTGCGCTTAGCTATCAATTAGGTAAGAGGCAGACGATAAAATAAACTTTCTAGAGATCCGATGATATTCTCATTAGCATATAAAATAAAATTTGAAAATAAGCAATAAAAGTGCAGCTATAACTTGCACTTTTAATGGCTTGAAGCAACATTTCACTGTTTGGCGATATCGGAGCTACTTATAGAACATTGACGGGCAAACGGATAATCTTTTTATATTGCTTTCAGCCGACTCTTGGCAGGTATCATGGCCACATGGACCACTTTCACACCATCACACCTCTAATCATGTTAGCACTAAATTAGCATATTAAATAGGTCTTTTGCAAACTGGCCACTCTAGTTCAATTACAAATCGACCTTACAATGAAAAAAAATTAAAAATAAATTTAACACCTGCTTCCGTATTACGCCTTGTTTAATTAAACTATTATTATTAAATTCCAACATACCTACATACCTAGCTAGCATTTCTATACCCGATTAAATTGCGTGTGTTATGTCCTAAATAGGAAAGAGAAAATTCAACCTAAATTTGGTGCGATTAGTCAGTCGGTCATTTCCTTTAGGAGCAATGTTGTAATTTGTTTGTAGTACATAATTGTAAATGAACTTGTAAGTAAAGTTGAATGGATGCACCTACGCTATGCATCATATCGTTACCCACAATGTGTAATTATGTCCAGTGGTAAAATTTTACAAAAGTAATTTTTATTGTTCCAGTTCTGAATTGTCCCTTTTTTAAAATGAGGTCTACTTTTTACTACTTTTAAAATTTCACTGGATTAGTTTGTTTAAAATTTTTACCTCACAAGTCATGAGAGTCATAAAAACATAGAAATAAAAAAAAATGTCACACATACCAGTAGTTAATTTGTACAACTAGAAAACTTACAATGGAAAGAGTATTGATGGGCTACCTGTCCATATGTCAGTCCCGTACATGTCACGAATATAAAATACAATATAATACATTTTCTTTCCAAAGAGCTTTGGTTTCGGATTCCATAAAGCTTCTACAAAATGATAGCAAGTCAAGTAGTACTCAATCCTTTCCTTACAGGCTAATTACGTACAAATATATTATTAGAAAACATGATTAGAAGTGTATTCAAGACACATCAGTTTCCGACTTTTGTCAGTTAATGCAAAACACTAAAACCTAATAATACCTAACTCATTTACTAAGCTATTCATAATGGTATTTATAAGCTAGTTTACATTATTAATGGTTGGAACTATTATTTACAATTCCATGAGGAACTGTGCCTACATATTTATAAAACTTTTTCGTAAAATGTGAAGCAGGTAGCCCAAGAGATCTCTCTAATTGAAGAATCTCCAAATCCTTTTTATAAGATTCCCGATGTAGTAGCTCCAACTCCGCCCTAATCTTTCGACATTTCAAGTCCATCAGCTCTCGTTCCACCGTCCTTCCTAAATGATTTGTCCCATTGTTTAATATAGATGAAGCTGGACGTTTCCTTGTTCCGGTGCCCGAGCGAAGTGACGCGAAAGCTGTCTTCCTTAATATGGAAGCTCTTGAAGAGGGTGAGGATAGACTTGATGTAGCTATAATTTTTGGCTGTGACGAGGCACTGTTGCCTCCCACATCTTCTCCTTCAGCTAATAAAATGTCATCCTCTTGGCCATTCATATTCAGATAATTTCTTTGATGGTGTCCATTGTGATTTCGAAATACAGTTCTATTGTCATTAACAATTTGAAATTCGTTTCCATTCATGTAATTATTTGATCCTTCATCATCATGTTCACTGATTTCAATACTAGGAGCAGTTGGACCATCAACTACGTCTTCATCATCATCCATATCTGTTTCATTCTTTACAACATCAAATTCAATTTCTAACATATCTGAAATATCCCTTCCTACCCCTCCCTCATTAGGTGGTGGGATAATAAAACTTTGACTGTTAAGTGAAGCTGGCGCAGCTAATGAAGCAGCTGAAGGACCGTTTCTCCCCAAAGAGTCTAAGATATCCATGATAAGCAAATCCGCTTCATCATATAAAATTTTCGAGGTTAAGCCCATCTTCTCAAATTTGTCCTTCTTCTCTCGTTTCTCCTGAAAGCACAAATTTATGATCAATTAACAATTATATTTCCAATTTGGTATTTCTTTATACAAAATTACTAATATTCAACACAAGTAATTTAATGTAACATCAAAAACTTGAATTTACCACAAATCGTTTGCGCCAATTCTGCCATGTAGTATCCTCTGAAATAAATCACAAATAGTGATGTAAATTAGTCTAACTTCTTTCTCCAAATTTAAGTTTCGCAGTTAAGAAGTTAAATAACGTAATTTATTACAGAAGGATAGCTTACTCAAATAGTCCCAACTTCTGTGCCACGGAAATGCACCCAGTTCATGAGCGTGGTCGGCAACCTCAGCCCATTTTGCCTCTTTAGTCTCCCTAGTTAGATTATCCGACGCCTTCCCGAAAAGGATATCCTTGTGATCATTGATTAACTTCAAGACAGCTATTTTTGCACTTTTGAGCTGCTCCCGTTCAACACCTCCGCTAGTAGTTCCAGCCATTGTCTTCATCACCCACAAATTTGCACCACCTCAAAATTGTACGGAGCCAAATGCTAAAAGGATGCCAAATTAACACCCTTTGAGATAACTTCCTAAATATTTTACAAAGGCACTATTTCTATAAATTTCAAGTTTATTGCAATTCAAAATCACAGATGATATCTAGACGATGTAATATGTGAGCTAATTATCCTCCATTGTAAACCTAAAAAGGGGAAATTTACTCTCCTCTCACGAGACAAAAGAGTTGGCATAAAGGCGACAGAGGAAACTGGAATGATGTTTTTGCGATAACGAGTCAGAATACATAGGTGAGAATGTCGTGTTCAAATGAGACGGGCTCTATCCCACTGTCGCAGACCACCTGTCCCTGTCGTACATCTGAATAGTTGTTTCCAGCCGTCACACAGTCATATAGTCAAGTAGTATGACTCGGCTGGTGTGAGTATTGTCGGCATCACACAAACCAGCAGCATCCTAGTCATCATCATCATCACCATCATCAAAAATATTCTTTGTTGCCCTAACGGGGAAAGTGATACATGCAAGCGCATTGTCTGAAAAAAAGGGTTTAGATTGTTGCAGAATTGTGAATTTTTCCCATTGTAATTCTTTATGGAATATAGGTAATCAATAATGTATATGGATGAACTATGGAGAAACGTTGAAAATGTTGCAATATACCATTAGCTCGGAGCAGCTGCAAAAAATCCAGAAAAGGTTGTTTTATTATGTCTTGCTAGATTATATGAGCTGATTAGGTCCATCTCTCCGGAATGTTGACTTTCAATAACAAGAGACAAGCAACAAGAGATTAGATTTTGTCACTGGAACTTACTCCAGCTTTGACTAACAGCGATTTTGAAGAATGCCACTATGATATATTTTCTGCGATATTTTATACAGTTTATTGTAGTTGGGATGCTTTTGAACTGATTTTTTTTGTACAAGGGGTGACTTCGCCTGGTGCACTTTCGGTGCAAATAATGATTCATGAGTTCAGGGGAGATATCAGGGATGATAATGCCATGACACGATGTCTCCCGTCATGAAAATTATTTAGGAGAGCTGGAGCTAGTACCGGTTTGGCTAGTTTGCTTTTCGGGAGAACACACGCTGCATTTCAGATGAATTTTAGGCAACTTTATCAACTTGGTTTCTGCTACCTACATTTAGGTATGAAACAGACAACAGTGAAGAACTCAAGGTCAGGAAGGCTCCTGAAGCAATCATATTTTTTTTATGTAATATTGAGTTCACCGGGTAATAAGTATTTTAATGCTTTCATTGGTAACGTATACTTTACATAATTTTCAATTTTTGAAAGATGGTTTATATCAAAGTATACTTTTGATGAGCTGACTACTGTTTCATCAAGGCATAAGAAGACTGTGCTGTCTTGACATGTCGCAGAAAATTTACGATTTTGGTTCAGGAGTAAAGCGCAAGCGTCTACCTGTTGAGCATGATGAAAAAATACCTAGTCACTAGTGGTATTTCTTGCTTCAACATAACATAAACTTTCTGTACAAGTTTAAGTTGTCCTGCAAAACTAGTTGGTTCAACATTTTTCTAAATGCAATTAAAATGCAAAAATAAATTGTCATGTCATGTCGGCAGTATCCAGCACCTAATGATTACGCAATACAAACAGTGAAACGAGTCTGAAGATGTTTATATTTGATCAAGGTAGGTTAGTGCAACTTGCACTGTGAAGACGTGAATAAGTACCCGGATTCAACTGGTTATTATTAGGACAATTATTTACACAGACAATTAAAGCTGAAAATAAATTTCCGCTGCTTTAAACTTCTTACTCCACCTTTAATAATAATACTGCAGGCTGCTACCGAAACACTTTGCTGGATCATAAAATTGTCATGTCATGTCGGCAGTATCCAGCACCTAATGATTACGCAATACAAACAGTGAAACGAGTCTGAAGATGTTTATATTTGAGCAAGGTAGGTTAGTGCAACTTGCACTGTGAAGAAGTGAATAAGTACCCGGATTCAACTGGTTATTATTAGGACAATTATTTACACAGGCAATTAAAGCTGAAAATAAATTTCCGCTGCTTTAAACTTCTTACTCCACCTTTAATAATAATACTGCAGGCTGCTACCGAAACACTTTGCTGGATCATTTTTATTTTGGGTGCAAATTAGCACTAGTCTACGGCTTTCTGATAGTTGTTTACACGCTTAAGCTTCTAACTTTTACGGCTTCAACATAACTAGATAAAGACGAAAATAGTATTTCGTCGACGATGGTCCTCCTGCTTTGTCATGGATTTATTCAGGAATTATGAATGACAATCGCACAGCACCCCATCTTATCTTTATTCTGATCGATGTGCGGCGAAACTGATTTAGTAGAGGGCTCATCTTTTTTTCCTTTGAGCAAAAAACTTGCACCACGCCCGACTAATGGAAATACTAGCTCTAGTTGAGAGATGTATAGGTAAACAAGTCAGTAAGCTAAAAGTATATTTTAAAGTGTAAAATGTAGGACATGTAATGAAATGAGTAAACGATAAGCATATGAACAACAATATCCCAACAATTACGCTTTGCAGTTTCCAGTGGACTGTATAAAAAATCAAGCCTCGAGGTAAAATATTACTGGTAAATGATATGGCGTGGTACAATGTAGCATGTTTACCACGTATGTAGGTTGCAATTTGCAATTAATCATGTGTGCCAAAAAGTATAGACTTCATTGCTGAATTAAAGGAATTGATTTAACAATCTAGTTAGGTATATTGATTGTGGGTAAGGCGCTCTTTAAATTATCATTGCACAAACTCTATTTCTGGTGTGCCTACTTTTAGTTGCAAGAATTGTCAGTGTCCATTGCAAGTTACTGACTTATTGTTAATTTAATCGTTGATTAAGAATCAGGAACATGGGTCTCAATTTAAGTGCAAAAGTAATTACTATTGCACCTGATGAAGAGAATCAAATATTTGTGGTCTAATCCAGAAATGTTTTTATATAAGCAATGCAAATGATTGTATCATCCCTTTTGATCAGAAGAATGCGGAGTCGGAATAATGTAGAGCGATGTCCATTGTAATTTTGTGTAGCAGTTTTTTTGTGGCCGCGCGATGGAGATTATGAAACCTAAAGAAGCACTACCTCTGTCACTATTACCATTTATAAACGCTTTTACGACTGTAGCAGGATTCTTTTTTGGATCCTTGTCTAACAGAATCGAACACAAATAGGTACGGTATTTTGATAGGATTTGCGCTCAAGGTGTGGTATTATTTCGTCATTCCATACGTGGCAAAAAAGGATACTGAGTGTTGACTGATGCAGTATTATATTGAGTACAGTGTACGGATGTAATAATTTGGAGAATCTACAACCAGTTTTTTTGAAAGAAATTGGCACCTGGTAATACAAAGGATTTGCGAGCTTCAAAGGTTTCAGACGACCATGTGTCACAGGAGGCGCTCATGATTTTTTTCTGGAGAACCTATATGAATGTCTAAAATATTCCTAAATTAGACGTGTGTGGAATGCCAGGGTGAACCTATACGTTTTAAATTATTATCGCTCTTTTGCAAAGCAATAATTGCAAAATTGCACGATAAATGTAATAAATGATTGCATGAGATGGGATGAGATAATAATGAATGACTATGGGCAGAAGACGCGCTGTATAACTAAACAATTGATAGTTGCAAAAACAACTTCTTTGGGTCAGCCCATATCAGGGGACTCCTCCGACATGACGCAAGAAATAAAAAAATAGTAGACCCACCTAAACTAAAGACTGAGCTTCTTCTGGACGTAAATCGCGCAATATATAAAGCACCTGGAGTCTCCAGACTAATCAGTATCAGTCTCCAGTTCTAAGTTGAACAACGATTTTTGCTTGCCAGTGCAAACCAAACTCTAAAAACCTTCAAGATGTACAAGCTTTTGGTAAGTAAATCGAAATAGAAATTCGGATTTTCTGATATTACAATTTTCAGTAAATCAAACTAATTTTCTTGAATTGAAAATATACTAACTATATATCTTTCAAATTAAGGCTATCCTTTTCGCCGTCATCGCCGTCGCTGTGGCCGCTCCACAACTTCTCATTGCCACCCACGGTGGACATCTTCCATACAGGTAATAAAATGATGCCTTTTGATATCCGTTACAGCACATAAATTTACAAAACTTTGCTATATAAATTTGTTTCTTTCTAAATATTATAACAGCCACGGATGGACCGACGGACCAAACAACGGAATCGGACCAGTTGTTCATCTCGTCCCACAACTCCACTCCATCGTCCTCTAAATGCTTTTCTCTTCTCTTCACCAAATAAATTAGATTAAAAAATTTTCTATGAAATTGGACGCAACGCAAAAACATGTTTTATTTGTTTCCAAATAAATCAAATTTTCAAATCTAACTATTAGTATGATTTATATTTCCTCATTTTATTGAACTGGCATCTAAAAACGTAAAGCAGTTCATTGATTTCTGCATGCAAAGAACTCACCTTCCCACAATCACTAGTATTGCATATTTTTATATATCCATTCAGTTCAGTTAATGAAACGCTAACAAAGTGTCCTTTATTTTTCAAAATGTGTTAAACAGTATTTTATGCTTCAAACAATTACATCATTAAGCCCATTTAACATTAACATTTTAGTAGATAGTTTATATTAAGAGATTAGCGAATACTTCTTTAAATTATCGATGATTATTAAAGTATATTTGTTTATCAGGAAAAGCTTCTTAGCAATTTCGGGAGTTTACCGATTTTAGTCGGCTTTATCATCAGAAACTACTTTTTCATAAATACTTATCAGTTCCTCCGGTTGTCTCTCGAGAAAGTTTCGGAAGCCTTCGCAATACACGCAGCTATCACTGTGATGTGAAATTACTGAAGGGTCTGTTTCCTGATCAGGCTCATCATCAATGATATCTTCAGATTCCTTCTTACTTAAGAGCTGCTCTAGTCCTACTTCTTCCTTCCAGTCTTTTTCATAATCCTGTGATGGAAATTAATCGTGTATAATTTATACTACTCTAATAAAAAGCTCACGATTTAATTACAACTTAATGTATATGATGCTGGTAATAATTACTCTCCAAAACTGGCGTAACTCTTGAACGTCTGCTCTAGAACGGACAAAGTGGCCTCTAACTGTCCGTTGAATAATTATAGCTGCTTCTTCAGGGCTCATTAGCATGCACCTTGGTGGAGGAGGCCTTGGACTAGCAAAAATGGTTTGATTGTATATACAATTTTTTTAACGAATATGAATTAATAAATGTCTTCTGCTTTAAAATTTGGAGGTTTACTGCTTTTCCAACCAGTCCTTGCAAAATGGGATTTCAAAGACCGGAGTTGGGTTAAGAGCTCTGTTAGGATATCGCGGATTGTTATTGTACAAATAACTCCACAATATAGTCTAAAGCATTGAATTCGCAGTATTTGCATTTCAAAATTCGCTTGACCCGTACTGTCTGAATAACTTCTTGTATAGCCAAAAGAACGTACGGAAACACGTAAAAGTCAAGAAAATCTTTTGATGTGCCTGAGGAAAACGTAAAGAAATTGAACCTTATTGTCATCATGTTTTCTAATTTTCCGTGTCGGATGTTCACAATTATGTATAATGATTTATCTGGATTTTAAAAGCTCTATTGTCTGTGCTTTTTCTTACAAGTAGTGAACCGAGGGGCATATGTATAATCAAATACGTCGTATATAGCCAAAAGCACGTACGGAAACACATAAAAGTCAAGAAAATCTTTTGATGTGCCTGAGGAAAACGTAAAGAAATTAAACCTTATTGTCACCATTCTTTCCAATGTTCTATGTTCACAATTAGTAAAATGATTTATTTGAATTGTAAAAAACTCTGGTTAGCTCTATGCCTGTGCTTTTTCTTACAAGTAGTGAACCGAGGGGCATATGTATAATCAAATACGTCGTAGCTCCTCCTCGTTTTGTAATTTACTGGAGGAAGTGCCATCATTTGAAGAATCAAGTTCATTTCTTTTATTTCCTCCTCGACATCTACGAAGACAACGCACTGTAATTTTTGCGATAACATTTACGTACACCTAAACTTTATTCCCTAACAGTAAAAGTAATTTATATTTACCATTGCAGCAAACTTTCCACACATCGCTACTAATCAAAACTCGGCTTTTTCTCTTGTAATATTTCATCTTGATACGTGCAATTTCCTCTTGACTTGGCCCTTGTTGATCTACCGCAGAGGCATCTTGAGGATAATCTTTCTTAGCTTTATTTGGTGAATTTGATAATGGTCTTGATGAGTAGGTGGACTTAGGTCTTAGTCTTGGTGGTCCTGATACCACAGATGCGACACTTGCATGGGGTGATTTGCTGGGCGATACTTTGATGGGTTGGGAGGTGACTGCTTTCATCTCGACGCTGATTGTACTTTCTTTTAAAATTATTTAGGACGTTTGAACAAAAGCGGGCAACACTTGTACAAAGGTACTGGGAATATGCAGATCTTCATAGGGAGGCACCTACGCATCAGTATGCATTCAAAAAGTTTATTGTAACAGTAAAAGCATTTATCGCATGTCATAAATGAAAGTACATGAGATGGAAATACAACTTGTGAAGTGTTTTTCAAAGACACTTTGCTGTACTGTTAATTCTTTGGCAACTGAAATCGTTTCAAGTCTTATCGCTATTATAATAGTTGCAAAAAATCCAATGGTACGATAATAATTCAGAACATTTTCATTTTTTCTCGGTTGCATTCCACCCAAGCGGCTTGAACAAGCCACATCATTTTTATTTACATACATTACTTATAATGAATCAATAAATTGACAGATTTAGTCAAAATGATTGAAAGGAATTATCAAAAATACACTGAGATGAGATTATTTAAACATGTGCCGCTCATTTTCATTTCCCAAAGTTGACTTCATTTGTTATCATCTTCTGAAACAGATGCTGTACCCGTACCCACGCGTCTTGGTAGCTCATATTGTTATTCATAATCGGTCATTGACATAGTAAATTACCTACATTTATCACGCAGACTAGTCATTTTTATTTTTCCTTCCAATTTTTCGGTCTGCATAATACGTTTCATTTTTTATTTTTGTGATAGATAATAAATGATTCACTCATGTTTTTCAAGATTAAGCTTGAAGTCGGAATGTTTGTCAAAATGAGTAAAGCGACTACGTCACGTCAACTGCATATCTCATGCGTAAATAATTATTACCTATATAACGTATTTGACAACAGATAAAACAGGATGATGATTTTCTAGGAAGCGAGGTTTAATTGAACGTATAAAGTGGGCATAAACATTTTGTATGCCTGAACATCGTCAATTATGATTATTGATGTAGTATGTACTTATGACTGAGCAAATATTCTCAAGACAGTTGCAGCTTATCAAAGCATATAGGTAGTAGTGTTATGAAAGATTTTCATAAATTTCTTTTAAGTAGTTCATTAATCCTTGATCTTTGAACCTTTGGAGCTGCAACTTTTGAATTCTGAACACTTTTATCAGTCCACAATTTTATTTTTAGGAAAAAATAAACAGGTATTATGTTTATCATAGATGAATGGAGCGAACCGAGTTGAACCTTTATGAGATGAAGTTGGTTAATAATGCACATTTATTTTCTTTCATCTATTTTTTCTTATTTACTCGAAAGATGAGCACGATTACGTACGTATTACAATAGTATCAAACAGTAATAGAAAGTGATCAGGCAAACGTAGTTAGCACATAGGCAATAGAATTTAATAAAATAATAGTCGTATAGTCGTCGTTGCCAGTTGTATCCAGTATGTAACCTTAAAATTTGCACCATTGTGTATCATACGAATTAGATTAACCTTGATTCAAGAGTTAAATAGTCTATATGAAGAGTGATATGATATAACGAATCTGGTTAGGTATGCTGTCAGTGTGAGTACTCGGAATATAGTAGCATTATGTAAGGTCTTTTCGTTTAAGAAATAGATGTCATGATTGGCATATTAACTCGAAGTTGAAACGAAAGTAATACTAACAAAACAAAACAAAAAATTGATTCGAATCAAGCTGCACACTAATAGAAGGAGAAATACGCAACCAAATCAAAGTTACTCACTAACAAAATGTTTTTTACTACAACTACAGACTACTACGTTTCTTTTGTATGCGGATTACATCACCTTTACTTTTACTGTAATTACTTTCTTTCGCATAGTAAATGGATATGTTTGCGTTTAATTCATTTTTTCACTTTAATAGTATTTATGTGAATAGAATGTGCTTATTGGAGTATCAAAGTCCTCTTAAGCTATAGTGAATCAATTAGTAGTTTTCCGATTGACTAGGCTAGGATGAAAATTCCTTTCCGCAATCTCAATCTGATGGAATATGCGACATGCACAATTCCCTTATCTACCAAAACCAAAACCCTTTTTACATGCATCTTAAGCTGAACGTGTGGTGGCCTGTCAAAAATGTTCTCGATGATGCCAAATTTCGTAACGCGTGAAATTCGTTACAGCTAACCTACATTTTGTCATTAGTCATTCGATTTGCATTTCGCATCATCAACTTTAATTTTAAAATTCCTTTTCAGTACATTTACAGCTCAACTTGCTCATCAGTCAGTAAAGTACTTCCACTTAAAGAGAAGATGCTAAATGCAAAATTCTATCATTAATTCTCTTCCTTGCGGAACTTCCAATAGTTCCAATTGCGATTCTACGATAGATACTAAAGCTTTCGTGCTCTAGATAGTAAAATAAACTATGCATGATCCCATCCAGAGGAAGCAAAGTAGAAAGCTCACTTTACCGTATTCATACCAACTTTTGAAACCGGATTTCTTGCATTCACCTTTCCAAGATATCTTTTTTCCTTCCTTCATAGCTCCAAAATGCAATCTGATATTCAAATTTAATTTCGATGTTTCAGGCTAAATCTACACACACGTGCAATTAGTGCCAGCCGCCAGCAGACGCACATTGACAATATTATGGAGATGCATGAAAGCACCTGTCCAAATTGTACACGCATCATTTTGCAGCCATTTAAAACGCTAGCTGTGAAAAGCTACATAATAAATCCTAAAAATAATATTATCATATCGCACATAAACCTAAAACTAAAACGACATAACACACCATAGTACGTTCACCACACAAGTCGTATAAGGTGTAAGGTGATGCTGATGCTTTTTTGTCCTTTTCGGTTTCTGTTAGAGGTGAGTCGGACAGCGATTTTTTATGTCCGAGATCGTCCATGTCCGACAAAATTTCATTCGGGCTGTCCGTGTCCGTCCGACAATTTCGAAAACTCTGTCCGTCCGTCCGACAACGTTGTCGGAACACGGACGGACAGTACTTGTCCGACATTGTCGGACATTTCCCTCACCTCTAGTTTCTGTAACATTCTATCTTGCGCTGTGTGTAGGTAGGCTGTTGTTGAAGTTGAGTCGGAGTGTTCAACTGTAGTGCAGCAAAAACATAAAGTAGGGCCAGAGTCAACAAAAAGAAAAAAATCAAATTGAATGGCGGTTTGCTACTTTCCTACTGGAATAAAAGCAGATCCCTGCAACTTCGTCAACACAAACAAGCAGAAGCAACAAGCACGGAATCTGTTTTTTGTTATTCTGCTGGCTAGGCTGGTTGGACTTGTACAACTTATCAATTTGTGAGCGGATGCGGATGGATGTGATTTGTTTGCTCGATATTACTACTATCGAAGGGAAGATAAAGACGTCTTGACGTCTTGAGAAAAGCATAGTAAAAGTTTGGAAAAGGACCTGATGTGATAAAGTGAAGTGAATCAGAACAGAAGTTTGCATTTTGATAGCATTCTTCCTCCTTTGATTTTTTAATTGTGTAGACATTCTGTCACTTGGATCGTTTATTGGCAAAGAGTGAAAAATATTTTTTCAAGATGATGGAAGTATTTTGGTTCTTATAATATGCGTGAATGCGTGTAGTGCCATTTAATGTAACTTCTAGCGTCTTCTGACAGGTAAGCATTTCATTTTTCTATATTTTTGTTGTAATTCTTATGATAGTTCAAGTTGTATTACGCGTTTGATGATATAGGAAAGGGTGCTTGCAGTCTTTTATTAATAAAGTAAGGACATAGCAGTTTTTTCCTTTCATGTATTTGCCGAAATTCACCCAAACGGTTATCTGTTTTGTTTGTTATCTCGAGGAAGGCTTATAAAAAGCAACATACCTACCTAAATGACTTTAGTTGATGGTTGCAAGCTGCAACTACGTAGAAATTAGTCCTTTAGCTTTTGGTAAGGTAAAACACATGATGGGACATCCATTCGAAATACCTCAACTCCAAGGGTGAATGTCAGTTGAAGGATAAATGAGAGGAAAAAGACTAGATAAAACTGCAAGACACCGTCTGACTTTGTATTATGTTCGTTCCATACATGTATCTTCTTAGATATTACAAATCACACCACTTTAAAATTAAACAGTAGCAAAAGCAAAATCACTGCGAACTGAAAATTAGATATAAGCTAGGTACACAGGTCTGTATTGCATTACAGTACAGCAAATGGCAAAGTTTGCGTAGTTTTTTGTTTATGGTTGGAAGAAGGAGAATGTGCAGAGATCACCATCACCAAAATACTTATTCCAAAATGAAAGGTTTTTGTTTTTTGTGAAAGCAACTTTTTTACGAGCATAGCATGCAATATAATCTAATCATCAGCATGTCATATAAACACATTTACCTTCTGGGGTCCCCCAAATATATCTATCTATCTCATGGGTGATGATGAAGAAATGATGTCTGGAAAAGATCGCTTGACTGAAACGAATCTTTGCTTAAAAATTCCATACTGCTCCTCTAGCTATTTTTTTGTATGAAGATTTTTTTTTCCTTGCCAAGTCAAGAGACAAGAGAGATGTGTGCATTCCTACAAAGAAAAAACAGAAGGAGGAAGTGCACTTTAAGTGCAGTTCAAAAGTACGCGACAGTGACAACCTCCCTCTCCTTCTTCCTTTCCTCCAAGTTGGCAATTAATCAACGTCATTTTTTGCTCAGTGCGTGTGTAACTCACTCGCTGTAGCTTTCCTTTACGTCTTCCTCGCCCATAAAAGTGCGAATAATTACTGAAAGGAGATTCTTAGGTGACATGGAACACGTTTTATTAAACTGGCTTCTGCTTAGCATCCCATATGAATGATGATCATTCAATGATCAGACTAGCAGAAACTAAGAATTGGAAGAGGAAGAGGGATGTGCAGGGATGATGGAAACATCTTCATTCATTCCACCAGCATTATTACCATATTGCACTAGAGAGTTTCATCTTCATCTTATTGAAACTTATTCTCCATGTTTCCACATCATTTACGTAAAAAATCTATAAAATACAGAGTTAAACAGACTTCCTCTTTACTCCCTCACTTCTACTTTCAATTTTGATTTGTGCACAGGCTGCGCAGAGGCTTGAGTAAAGTATCGAATTCGGATCACTCATTATTCATCCCACTCCAAAAGTTTATGTTGGCAACTGTTACTGCGTTCTTGTCGTGATGTAAAAACTTTGTTAGCAGTATCGCAGTGTGAAAGAACAGGAGCATTTGGTTCCTCCTGTCGCTTTTCTGTCGTCCCCTCTTTTAGTAATACCGGAAGAGAGAAAATTGGACGTGTATGTATAGAACGCAGTACAGCAACAGTCTTATCACTTTTTGGGGGTCTACTTCGTCTTTCATTTCATCTCTTCTCCAATTCTCGCTTCCTTTGTTCTCCCTGACTCCTTCATCCTTCACCATCCACCCTACTACAAGCATCATCCACATCCTTTCTCTGTCCTCTCTCGGATGCACATCTTCAGAAAATGCTTTTAACCCTTTCCTAAATAAATGGAACCAATGGAAGCAATGTACCTGCTCGAAATGTTTTTACATTTTAATGTGAATAAGTATAAAGCAGTTTCTTCAATTTTGTTATTATTACATATCTCATCTCAATTCGTATACATACTTTAGCTAGCAAACCGAATTCAGGCCTATGCGTAAAATCAGTGTTCATATGTGCTCGAAGTTTACTTCTTAAAAGCGGAGCGCAGAGGTTTCAGCCAAATTCTCCGCTTGTCATGTAACGTAATTCCGCAATCATCAATGACTATTATTCAATTAACTTATTTGCTATGTTTGATACGGATTTTCCAACTTTACTAGTGGAAGGTGATTAGCTGTTCTGTTTTCTCAGAGCGTTTTTGCTCGTTTGCTATATGGCGTAAAAAACATGCAGCCTCAACACACTTTATTAATCTGTATGAGCTTCTTTTTAATTTTTCCTAATGATACTACGTGCTTCTGACGAATATTATGAAAGTAAATTGGTTCACGTGCTTATGCTATGTAGCATTTACGGTATTAAACAGTGTAAGCTGAATTGGTAGAGTGAAAGCTAAATTTAGACTGGCCATGATTCCTGACTTTTTTTGTCGTTTAAACAGGGTAAATACTAAATATCACTGCATGCAACAACGAGCAAGGAAGGGAAATCATTGCGTTGCGTACTTCATATGCGGATAACTCTCATCCGACATCCGATCACATTACAGCACTCTCACCATCGTCATCGTGAGTAAAGTTGGAAAGGGAAGATCATCATAACCCTTCTTCCGTTTTTCTTAAGAAGTGGATCGTGGATCAGATTATGGAAATGCCATTGGATTGGAGGGAGAGCGAGAACACACTCATGTTTATTTAGTTAAGTTTGTATCAGAGCTGTGAGTACGCTTCTGTGTATAGAAAGCAGGAATTACGTACATGATTATTATAGTGAGTACCGCAGTATCACTTTTTTTTTGCTTAAATACGTATATGATTTGATGGAGGAGTTATCCTCATTTGAGTCATTTGTATAATTTTTTTGTCAATTTTTTTAGTTGCGTATTTTTCATTTCCTGTTGGGATGTTCGACATCTTTGCAGTTTGTACACATTTGTCTCTCCGCAGTGTGTTTGAAGAAGAAGGAAGTTGCGTTTTTTTGAGTGACTTGTGACATGGTTACTTATTTATCTAATTGTTATTATCAGATAGTGATTTTCTACTTGCAATTTATCTGAAAAATATTATAAGGAAAACATACAAAGCAGGGAGTCGCAGGGAGTGTGAGGTGGTTATGTAGCTTTAAACGTAGAAAGAAAATTATTTTAAAAACAAGAAATAATTGTATACCGACATTGTTTATAAACTAAGGGTCCAAAAGCCAAAAAAATCAGTAGAGAAATATTACCTCTCAAGTTCAAAGCGTTCGCGTTCGAAAAGTATTTTTTAAATGTGTCAAATTTTCAAAAATTGATCTCAACAAGTCACTGTATTTCTGGCCTTAAAGTGTGAGCAGAGAGTATGTAATATTTTAAGGAAATATTATTTTGCAAGGAAAGCCCTTTTGAACTATTGACTATAGCCATAGAATGGATAACTTGTCATCGTGTACAACGCCGGCTTCATTGCGGCCAGTGTCTCCAAACATCTTTGACCAGTTGCAAATAGACGAAGATGACAATTTTGATTTAAGTTTGGTGGCGTCCCCTGGATCTAAGAGGTGTCCAACATTTAAGGAATATGCAGAAAAAATTAAAAGATTACAGCAAGAAAATTTTCAGTTGCGAGTCAGGATATACTTAAGTGAACAGAAAACTGGTGTTAAAACCAGTTCTTCGGATTTAGCAGGTATGGCAGCAATTATCAGTAATGTCTCTGTGCGTCTGTTTTTTCAGTATTATATACCCAACTACATAGCTATCACAATGCTGGGGGAAATGGAAGCAATGTGGCGCTGGCTCCCCAGATTTCACATTCCACAGTGCAATCATGCTCTTCAGCTACGTCAGCATTACCCTTCGAGACAGCTAGTACTGAATTAGATAAAATCAAATTAGACAAAAGCAAACTGGAAGAAATTCTTACCGCCAAGGATCAACAAATTTCAGAGCTTAGTGCTAAAAATGACGAACTTACACAAAAATATGCCGAAATGGGAACAGAGATTCAAAAACTCAACGAAAGACTGGCCAGTGGCAATCGGAATAGCGATGATGAAGTCGAAAAGCTAGCATGTTTTGCGTTTGGCCAAAGTGATGACATTGAGTTGCTAAATGCTGAATGGGAAGCTAAATTAGCTGATAAGACAAACGTAATCGCTCAGCTAGAAACAGAATTACAAAGGGCGAATATGAAGATTGAAGTGGCAGACAAGAAGATTGGGGCACTTAAAACTGATGTGAAAATGTATGAAAGCAAAGTAAAGGAAATGTCAGAAGCATTGAAGGTTGGATTTTCAAAATCTCAATTAGTATTGAAAAAATTAGTAGACAAGTAAGAACTTTAACGAATAATAAGAGTATTGTTTGTGGTACTTTACAGGAAACGGGACGAAGGTGTGTAAGGGCGGAGCGTAACAATGAAAAAATACTCAAGAGAGTAACCGATGGTCTTGCCGATCAAATCGGAGGCCTTGCAATTAGCCCAAACCCTGTGAGTTATCCACACACATCTAACCTGTAGTTGTTGCTTAGTTTTCTTTTTTAAAGTAGGATTACACTTTTGATGAGCCTTTGACATACGCACAATAAATTATAATTATTACTAACGTACCTACAAAAACAAATTTCGAGTATTAGGCACATCAAGTTATATTGCTTTCGGTAAGCTATATTAAAGGAAATCAATCTAACATTGCATGACACCATTGGTTTTACAATAGAAAAGTTGACATGTAGTCAGACACTTCAGCCATAATTTAAAAAAAAACTATATGTATAGTAATTGCAACCCAACTAATGTCAAGTTTTTGTTTTTCAGGACAAATTTGCTACAATTCAACAGTTGGTTGAAATGCTTCAGAGTAGGATGAGAGAACTCACTAATTTTG
>JAHZND010000094.1:0-19688 GCA_027744115.1 Acrocyrtus sp. NNG-2020
CGGGTTTAATAGTAATGCAATGGCGGTGACGTGCCTTTCCCATTTACGGTAGGTAGATATAAAAAAAAGTATTTTTTTTCTCTCCGCTCCCATCTCCCATCTCCCATCCCATTATTATTTTTCCCATCTCGCCTTCCTTTCTCTAGCCTTTTCAGTTGAAGTGAAAGCCACCATATCCATTATCGTACATGCTTACACATACCTGAACAAAAAATCTTTTTTTTTCGTTAAATAGTACCAAAAAAAGTAGAAGCCCAAAAATATTGAAAACTGTGCTCCATCCTCCATCGCACACTCACTCACTTTATTGCTGCTCAAGAGTTGCAGACTGTTTATGGGAGCCTTATTCTTCGTCCAACCTACTTTTCCACTTTCATCTCTATAAAATATTGAAAATGGCTACTTTATATTAGAACCCTTTTTTTCTCTATTTTTTGCCATGGGCAGCGATCATATCTCGGCGGCGGGAGAAGTAGAAGAATGAAAAAATAGCATTGTCATCAGCATCATTTAGAGAAAATGAGACTTCAGCAGAACATTTTCCCCCATGATAATCTTGATGATGGTGCTATGATGACGCGCACAGTTAAGAAAAAGAGAGTGATCGCGTATCACACCGCTGCAGAAAATATATTTTCTGGAATGTACGAGAAAAGGCAATGACACGATAAAAAAAGTGTACGAGGGGAATGGAATGCGATTATTTTCCCATTTTCCAGCTTCCACTCGTATTTGCATAATGTACAGTTAGCATTGCATTAGGAGATAAGCATCTAATCTGGAAGTTAAATAGCAAGGCTGGAGCAATTTTTCCTCCAAAGTGCGCTTCCGTTTACACTCGTTAAAAGTATTTTTGCAGCCATTCAGCCATCTCCGTCATCATTATCAGGCATTTTACCGAAGCTCAAAAAGCAGGTAAAGGAACTGTACACTACAAGTAGGTAATTGCAATCGTAAATACTTCAAATTGAAATGTTAAAATCTATTTTAAAAATTGAGATGTGGAACGTTACCTTTCCTCCTCTTTATGCCCCACTTGGCCGTTTCGCATTCCATCTGGCTCCTTCAGAAATTGATGGTATCTCTTTTATTTTAGGTATCCTCCATTTTTGCAATTTGCAGAGTAGTAAATAGCCCTTCAAATCACATATCTACATAACATCCCTCCTTCAGAGATAGAATTTTTGTATGCACAAACGTGAAATTCCGCTTTGCAATCCACCTCCATTTTCAATTTTTTTCTGTATGGCTCTTTTCCTTTTTTATATATATTTTTCCACTAAAAAATGTTTGCTCGCCCAGGATTATATTTTTCCCAATTCTTCACTCTCTCTTTCAGATCTTCGTCTCTGTTCAAAATTCCCATTGCCCGCTGAAAAAAGAAGTGCATTCAATTTTTTTTACTCCGCCTGGTTAGCTTATAGCTCCGTCCCTGCAGGATGATCCACTTCACTTTTAATACAGTTGTAATAGCTCCTCCATACAAAGAACAACTTTTTTTCCCTTTCTTCGGAAAAAAATACTCTCTGGAGTTTCATGGAAGATGTGTCGCCCATCTCCTCCTACTCCAGTCTGGGAAATGATGCAACATTTATTGAATAAGATGGTGATGGTACTACCCAAAATAGCTCCAAGTCCCGTGTTTTGTCCTCGTCTCCGGGTTCTCCACTTCCTCTGAATTCCGAGTGGGAGAAAATAAAAAGTAATCAAGTGCTTTTTTCTCAACTCTCGGACATTTTCAAAGTGAGGGCTGGTGCTGCTTTTCCCACTGGGAGAAATGTGCATGTACGACACAGCCATACAATTTGTTTCTATTTGACAAGTCCCCTTTTTCAGACGCTCATTTTGCGAAAGATGCAATTTCATTTAGTCTCCCTTTTTTAGTTTCATATGCTGGCTGCCAGTGTTCTTTAGAACAGGGCATTACAATGCCATACAAAGAAATCGACATTTTTCGTCATTTCCCCGTCACTGTCACCAAAATGCCACCACAGCATTGACATAATCTTTCAAAAAAATTGTATTTCAGCTATTGCACCTCACTTCCTCCGGTTGCTCTCCCATTTCCTCCATTTATTGCATATGCGTGCATGAGCAAATTTCGTCTGGTTTCCGTCTCCGTCTCCCACACCCATAAATCCTTTTTTTCCGAGCATATCCCCTCAGACGGAAAAAAAACTGTGATCGATGAGCGCCTCGACATTTCGACATTTTCCCAACAGTTGTCTATCTTCATTTCTCCATTCCCACCCCACACCATATACCACAGCCACATAAAAGCTCAACTTTTTTTTCTACTCCAATGATAATTTGAAAGAAAGTGGTTACTTGAAATGTGTATCATCCATAATCTGCATCCCTCATCGTTACCAGAGAACGTGGCGGTAGGAATGGATCTAGCTTTCCCAACAACGTATTTGGTTATGGTCTTGTCGATGCTGTCAACTCTATTCAAGCCACACCATCGCGATAAAAACAGCCTTAATTAATTTCACTACTTAAATAAAAAAGGACTAATTTATTATAGACTTTCATATATAGTTTCATAGAGCAATATCGTTTTCTAATACAGAAGTAGAAGTAGTTAGTCATGTGCACATCCTATAAAATACAGATATCTCATCCCATTCTGATTATGATTGATATACCTACCTAGTTAAGTTAATATCTATGTATTTTTAATACCTCTACGTCATGTTGTACCCGTATTGATTTTTTTCATACTGTAGTTTCACCTGCCTTGAACTAAAATTCTTCCACTTGACATATAAGGTTGTTGTCCCTTGGGCAGCCTTTTGCAATGTCTCATAAAATATTTCACGTAAATGCTCGCCGAAGCTTGAGAAATAAAATTACAATTGTAATTTGACCATGTAAAATTTGACTGACTTTATATATAGGTAATGAAAAATTCACAAACGTTGACATTTTAATGCCTTCTTTTTTTAGCAGTTTTTGCACATTTTTCAGTACCAGATAAGTCTAATTGTCTACAAAGTTTACACAAAATTGTAACTACCAATATATGGCAAAAACCATCCTCGTAAGGCGGACATTTTCCTCCTAAACTTACAGGCGGACGTAAATTTTTTATTTAAGGAATATCCTTTTCTCGTTTTTTAGATGGAATACATATTCAAATAGCGAAATTTTTTGGTGACTGATGTCAAATTATATCTGCTGTTATTCTACAGAACTTATTGACACATGTTATATATGTATATAAATTTTATGATTACATAAGCATGCAAAATTCTTTGTTCTTATATTTGAATTAGACATCTGCAACAAAATTCTCCTCAGCAGACAATTTATATTATTTTAGAGGTGTACGTGTAATCTGAGTTTGGATTGTTAGCCTTATGATGACCATACAAATGACATCAGCGACAAGATCCGCTAGTCTTTCCTTTAAAAGGAATAAAATCCGTCTGAATATCATCATTAGAAATTTTCCACTCTACCATGGCTAATCCATTGGTATTCACATTTCTTCTATTCACTAGCGCATGCATGGTGGGGCGCGCCAGTGGAAAGGGAACAATCCATCCTGATTTGTCCGCAAAGTTTCTTCCTGGAATCGGTGGAAATGGCGACGACAAGCACAACGTTTTGGTTTCTTTTTCCCTAGGCCTTGATACTGTCTTTGACAGGATTAAGAGTATGAATTTTTCCAGTGAGGGAGAGAAAAGAAATTCATTGACAACTCTTGAGCAGGCCCTTACTGAAACGGCTCAGCGAGCCCTTCAAAGCTTTCTGAAGTTGCGAGGGGTGGATTTTGAATCTTTCTGGATCAGCAACCAGATGATTATACAGAATGCCAGTCCTGGTTTAATCAACGCCATTTCTCATATTCCTGGAGTGTCTTCGGTGGAAGAGGAACCCGTCCTCCATCTGGACATGACCAGTGGTAGGAGAACCTGAAGACGCAAATCTCACAAGAAAAGCTCGAAATAATTGGGCAGAATGGGGAATTCAAAGAATTAAAGCAGATCAAGTATGGCAATGGCACAAAGGTCGGGGTGTTGTTGTTGCAAACATTGGTAAGAAATTGCAAATTAATTGGCCAGTAAAAATTTAGTTGGCAGTTACTTAATCAAATTAATTTTACATTTTACATTTAGATAGCGGTGTGAGATACACCCACGAAGCGCTACATTCGAATTGGCGATCAGATTACGGATGGTACGATCCTTACAGAAAATCCTCATCTCCAAATGATCAGAGCGGCCACGGTACGCATGTCATGTAAGGGAATATAATTAATTTGCTAAAGATGCAGCGTAATTAGCTGCACAATAACACAGTAATTAAATTATATCTACTATTTTCAGGGGAACCATTGCTGGCCAAGGAGGAATCGGCGTAGCTCCGAGAGCAAAATGGATAGCATGCAAAGGATGCAATGGGGGTAGATGCGAAACAGCAAAAATCTTGGCATGTGGACAGTGGATTCAGGTAAGGTAAAGGCGCCTCTTTAGTGCGCGTCGTGATTATAAACTAATCTAATTTAGGTATTTAATAATCCGCAGTGCCCAACTGACACTAACGGAAGGAACAAGGATTGTTCTAAGGCGCCGAAAGTTGTTGCCAACAGGTTAGGCCCTTACCAAAAAGAAATATTAATCTGCAATATTAGCATGTCAAAAATAATGTTTTTTTAAATTTTAGCTGGGGAATGAACAAAGGCGGATTAACGTTTTTCGACAATGTCATTAAATCTTGGCATGCCGCAGGAATTATTCCAGTCTTCAGCAATGGCAATTCTGGTCCTGGGTGTCGCAAAACGCTATCACCTGCAGATAGTGTCCAGAAGGTAATAGCGGTGGGTAGTATAGAAATACGACAACAAGATATCTTCATTTAGTAGCCCCGGGTAAGTTACCTCACTAAATAATTGCAAATTTATCACCTGTTTTCTAAATAATTGTTATTTTCTAAATTGAACAGACCGGCCAATAATGGTGGACTAAAGCCAGATATTGTAGGTGACTATATCAAAATACCTATAAGCATTTAGAATTTACGTAGTAGCAATCATAACAGGAAAACGATCTTAAGGTATTAGTAATAATCGACTAGTTTAAATTTCCAGTCTGCTCCAGGAGGTGGAATACGAAGCGCTTGGCACACGGGTGATAAGGCATACCAGTGGCAAAGTGGGACTTCCATGGCCTGCCCTCACGTGGCAGGCGTCATTGCATTGATGCTGGAGAAAAATCGAAATTTGCACTTTGACCGCATATGGCATACTATTATCAGCAATGCCGATACCGATTTGGATTCCAGTACGGCTAGGACCTGCGGAAATAGAGCGAGCAATCACTTCCCCAATAATGTATTTGGTTACGGTCGAATCAATGCTCTAAACTCTATTCATGCTACCAAATTCGGTTAATAAATGTTTTCTGACACACCTTGGTTTGAAATAAACGGATTTTGCAAAAACAAAACTAGTTTGCAGTAATTATAAGATTTGTGCCTTCACCAGCTCATAATTATAGAATCTTAACTATAAAGCTGTAGTATCAAGGAAGAAGAGTTTGTTCCGCATAGTTTCATGTATTACTATGACTTACCTGGACTGTTGGACTGCACATTGGAGCTGGGAACGCAAAATAGGTCCAGCCAACCGCACATCAACGATTGCATGCGTAGGTAGGTACATGGTGTTTCAATTCTGTCGCTGCGCTAGATAGCAAATTTTTATTTCCTATTCTAAGAGAGAGGCGGATCTCGATTATTTGCCAATAATTCGATATTATATCTAACTAAACGAGGTGAGGCGAAAATTACAGATGATAGCATCCTGCAGGTGAATTTGTATTATTTATGTTTTAGAAGCAATTTTCCTTTTAAGTGGTGTCTTCTATTTGTACTTAACTCATAAATTACCATTCACATCAATTTGCACAGATATTGAGTGTTGCGGCTTCCTGGAAAAGTTAATGCTGCCTGTTGGTTATGGAATACGCTAGGATATTTATTACATTAGAGCATAAAAATCCAAAACCGGGAAAACGCTATCTCAGCCTCAACCAACCGCAAAATCCTTGTAACTTTTCATTTAAAAGCAGCCAAATGTATATCGAAAATTATCATTTCTATCTTTACCAGGTCTCTGCATAGCTCATCAATGAAGTGGGGGAACAATATGAAGTCTTTAGCTACTCTTATTTTTGCAGGTATAGTTTCCTGCACCTGGGCAAAGGGAATCATAGATCCTAGCCTCAACGCAAAATTTCTGGGAGGAGAAGGAGGGAACGAAAATGTTTTGGTTTCCTTTGATCAAAGCATCCAAACAGTTTTTGATCAAGTCAATAGCATGAACTTTACCGACGATGAAGAAAAGCGTACTGTTCAAACACGTCTGCAACAAACCTTTACTCAACAGTCTCAAGCTGGTCTACAGTCTTTGTTGAGGACTCAGGGGATTCCTTTTGAGTCCTTCTGGATTAGCAACAAAATGGTTGTCAAGAACGCCAGCCCTGGCTTGGTCAACACAATTGCTAGCGTTCCCGGTGTGTCGAAAGTTGAAAAGGAGCCTGTAGGAACCATCAACATACCTCTTTCTGCCAATCGCGTGGAAGATCTTAATGCAACAAGAACAGCAAGACAAAACTGGGTTGCTTGGGGTGTCCAGAAAATTAGGGCTGATCAAGTTTGGCAAACTTACTCTGGAAGAGGAATTGTCGTTGCAAATATTGGTAAATAACTTAACTTTAAAATTAAATAGCCTAATATAACTAATAAAGTCACCGATGGAGACTAATGAATGACCTTTCACTTGTAGATAGTGGCGTCAGATACACCCACTTGGCGCTAAGAAATAGATATCGACAAAACTACGGTTGGTACGACCCATATGAGCGGACTGAGCTCCCAAACGATCAAAACGGCCATGGAACCCATACGATGTTAGCCTGTTATCTTATTATATAGGACAGGTACTTTTGGAAATGGAAATGACTGATTTTTGTTGTTTTTAACTGTATCATTTAGGGGAACTATTGCTGGAGAATATAATCTTGGGGTCGCCCCTGGAGCTACCTGGATTGCCTGCAAAGGATGCAATGGTCAAGGCCAATGTGTACTTTCAGCTTTATACTACTGTGGTCAATGGATTCAGGTAGTTTTCAACAAATAAATCATATTTTTCACTTAAAGTCAGTGAGTGTGTCAAATTCAATTGGAGAAATTTTTATTTAAAGTGCCCGACAGATTTTAACGGACAGAACCAGCAATGCAATTTAGCGCCTAAAATCGTCTCCAACAGGTAGTAGCACTATCCTAATTACTGCATTGTTCATAGTAAAACATACATTACCTTATTCTGTAATTTAATTATAAGTTGGCAAGCTGGCAATGGAAACTGGTACGATGACATCATCAGGTCTTGGCGCAACTCCGGAATAATTCCAGTTTTTAGTGTTGGTAACTCAGGTCCGAACTGCAATACCGCAGTTACCCCTGGAAATCGACAGGGAGTAATTGCTGTAGGCAGCACTGACAGCAATGAAAGAATCTCCTCATTCTCTTCCTTGGGGTACTCTAAGACTCTAAATGACTATACTCATTCGTATTTATTTTACAATGTGATCTTACAATATTTTGTTATTATGTATAACAGACCAGCTCCAGATGGAAACATTAAGCCTGAAATTGTAAGCCAAAAATTATTCATAATTTTAGCATAATAATTTTTGAAATAGTCATGTACATCGGATACGATAATGTCAATATGTGATGTCACGTTGACTGTAATTTCCAGGCAGCCCCTGGTGGGGACATCCCCAGTGCATGGCACACAAGCGATACAGCCATGAACACTATTTCCGGAACGTCTATGGCCTGCCCTCATGTCAGTGGGGTGATTGCTCTCATGTCAGAGAAGGTGCCTGGATTGACCTTTAATCAAGCGTTTGTTGGCATTGCCCAAACAGCAGTAAGAAGTACTCTTGACACCACCACGGCTCGGACATGTGGCGGGCGAAGGGGCAACCAGTTTCCTAACAATGTTTTCGGATACGGTCGCATTGATGCTGTAGATTCTGTTAATTCTGTCAGTGCTTAAGTTATTTATTTATCTGTTAAGCAATGCCTATACTGTTCTCTGAATAAACGAGGTAAACCTTCAGATTTACTGTAGGCATTCCCCGATTGGTTAGGTGCCGTATTAATTTTGAACTTGTTTTAAAAAGGAGCAGCTTATTCTATGATTGTAGCATTTAATGTAGGTAATTATTGGAAGTCATCATGCATCGAGAAGGTCATGTCACATGTCACATATCTTATGTATCGATTGATTGACACTATTGACACGAAACAATGGAATAGCTGGAGCTAAATAAAATTATTTGGAGGTCTTGCAGAATAATTTTTTTAGCGGGTCGGTAATATGGAACGTTACTATGTATATGCATGGCGCATTCCATTCTGATTAGTCTGTTAAGGTTCCGAAAAAGTTTACAGCTTTTACACCTGTTTACTGTATATTAATTAGTATTATTTTATTATTAGCTTTGGCGTTGTACTATTTAATTTCATGAAATTAGCATTATAGCTGCTGCCGCAGTATAAAACAAGATGAGAAAGAAAATATTTAGTCATCAGTTTGAGCAGGTAGTAATCATCAATAATGGCTTTCTTACCTGTACTATTCATTTCTACCGCACAATTTCTTGTGCCTATCTTAGGAGGGGGAGTGGTCGACCAAAGTCTGAATCAGGACATTTTGATTTCATTTTCGGAAAGTCTTCAAACAGTTTTCGATCAGGTTAATAGCATGAGTTTTTCCAGTATGGGAGAGAAAAGGACAGTTCTTACATTTATTCAAAAAACGTACGTAAATGAGGTGCAAGGAGACCTTCAAAGATATCTGAAAAGTTGTGGAGTTCCATTTGAATTTTTCTGGATTTCAAACAAAATCGTTGTGAGGAATGCTAGCGCGAAACTGATTTGTGACATTGCTGAATTCCGTGGAGTGTCAAAAGTTGAGAAGGAGCCTGTTGGTATACTTACACTGCCCATGGGTACAGAAAGTTTAGAAAACAAAGAGGGAAGTATGCCAAGTAGAGGCGGATATCTTTCTTGGGGTGTCCAGAAGATCCGGGCGGATCGAGTCTGGAAAAATTTTACTGGAAAGGGTATTGTAGTTGCAAACATTGGTAAGTTGTCGAAAGGTGCAATTGACCTTCGCCTCGTAACCTGTACAAGTATATATGCTCTGTATCTTATTTGTGCAATTTTCTTGTGTCGTGTCGTAGACAGCGGCGTACGCCATACCCATGAGACTCTGAATGGAAGATGGAGGTCAAGCCAAGGGTGGTTTGACCCTTACGAAGGTACACTACACCCAAACGATGGCATAGGACATGGAACGCACACAATGTAGTAAATATTTACCTACCTATTTGGACGATAATCGAATCGATTTTTGAAAGGTGCTTTTGAATGCGTTAATAGGGGAACAATAGCTGGCTCGCACGGCATTGGTGTGGCCCCTGAGGCAACATATATAGCCTGTAAAGGAGCCAACAATCAAGGTCAATGGCATTCTTCTGGATTATATCGATGCGGGCAGTGGATTCAGGTATTCAATCAAGAAGACATTTATAGATACAAAACAAATACGGATGGTAATTGTCAAATATTTTGTACAACAGTGCCCCACAGACCCTGATGGCCGAAATCAGAACTGCAGTCAGGCTCCAAGAATTGTATCAAACAGGTTACATAATAATATAAATAAATTACAGAGAAATTCAATTCTGTAAGAAGGAAAGTGTAGAAACATGCTTTTTAAAAAGGTAGCTGGCAAACATATTCCAACTGGTATGACGATGTCATAAAATCGTGGCATGCGTCTGGGATAATTCCAGTTTTCAGTGCTGGAAATGGAGGGCCCAACTGCAGCACAACTGTACAGCCCGCATCTAGCCCAGACGTCATCGCAGTTGGCTGTACTACAGAAAATGACAGTATTTGTAAATTCAGCAGTTTGGGGTAAGTTGGCACACCTAAGGTGATTACTGTATAATTAGGCAATTTTTTTCAAAAAGAAGTGAAGGAGATGCCAACTATGTATTTCTATATCTGCAGGCCAACCTTTGATGGCAGAATTAAGCCCGATATTGTAAGAAAAGTCTTTAGCTTTATTATTCGGAGATACTGACTGGTACATAATTTTTTACAATATTGTAGAACGTAACCTTTTATTAAATTCGTAGAGTGCCCCCGGTATGGGCATAATCTCTGCAACCAGTACAACCGACACTGCTTATCGTAGGGACGCTGGAACGTCCATGGCTGCTCCTCATATCTCTGGAGTGATTGCATTGATGCTCCAAAAAAATCCGACCTTGAACTACGATCGAATTTTCAAAATCATTGCTACCAGCGCTGAGACCAATCTAGACAAAAGTACTTCTAATAAAACATGTGGGGGAAAGAATATTTCCAGTTTTCCTAATAATGTTTATGGATACGGCCGTATTGATGCTCTTACTGCAGTAAATTCCATTTAGCTCAATACCTGAAATTTTACTTACAAGTTACAAGATTAACGCAAAATTACGAATGAATAAATGTATTAGTATACAAGAAGAAAGTTACATTTTGTTTAGTCCTGATATTTTAATTAGCAATACGGCGCTTTATCTAATTTGGCAATAAAAAAAGAAGAATATTTGCGTCACGTAATGTATGCGCACAGTGCATGTCAAATATTTTATTTTAAATTTTGCTGTAACTTTTGTCATCATAAATAAACCGGATTAAATTACAGCTTCGTGCAATATTTTATTACGAAGATAATTTTTAAAAAATTTAACTATCTATTGAAGTACAATTGTAATAATGGCGAGTTTTTATGATCGCTGAGCATACAGCCATTCTATTTTACTTTGTTACTACATATTGCAGAAACATGCTCATTTAACACATTTAGTTCATGTACAATTTACTTTAATTAGTTATTAACTTGATTGCATTCTATTCGGGTTAGACCTCTTAATGAAACTCCAGACCTACCACACAATACGGAATAAATAATTGGAATGCGCACCTGTTCTTTTAAACTGAAAATCTGTTTTTAATCGTTAAAATGTACTACTCCTTATTAATGCTATAGGTACACTGATTGATGTCATAATTTCACTCGCTAATATAAGCTGTCCGCAATAATTACGCAGTTTCCTGCATCTCAATATAAATTAAGATTAATGACTTTTTGCATTTGTGTATCAGTTTTGAGCCAAGAATGATTTAAATGTTTCTAATTTATAGGAAAACCTGGATAATGTGTCTAACCAAACTTTTACTACTGTTTCGGCAGCCTCCTGAAGGTCACAATATTGCAAAGTTTTGTGAATTACGTATATATGTTGGGCGGAATATCATTTAAAAAGAGCAGGATCCGGCAGATCAGCCATCATTGTAGAGCTACCATTTGAAAATTCAAATTTACATCTTACAAAGATGGCAAAGCTAATTTCCTCGGTCCTTCTCTTAGCTGGCGCGTGCGTTTTTACGTGCGTCAATGCTAAAGGAATTATAGATTCTAGCCTTACCTCAAAATTTCTTAATAGTGCGAAAAACCGAGAAAATGTTATGATCTCGTTTACGCAAGATCTTGAACCTGTTTTTGCGCAAGTTAACAGTATGAACTTTAGCAGTATTGCTGAGAAAAATACGGTTATGACATCCCTCCAACAATCTTTTACCAACCAATCGCAAGCTGGAGTAAAAACTTTCTTAGACAGCCAAGGAGCCAGCTACAAGTCCTACTGGATTAATAACAAAATTATTGTCAAAGATGCCAGTCCTTTTTTGGTCAATTCGGTTTCCAACATTCCAGGAGTTTCAAAGGTGGAGAAAGAGCCTATTGTTGACCTCAGTCATATATATGGTGGTTCTGCTAAAACAGGGAATATGAACTTTACTCGATCGAGCAGACAAAATTATGTTGCTTGGGGCGTGGAGAGAATTCGGGCTAATCAAGTATGGAACTCATTTAATGGAAGGGGCATCGTCGTTGCTAACATTGGTAAAAACGAATTTATTTTTGTTTTAACAAACAATTAAAAAATTATTCTTACCTTAGGAAGACTCTAATTAACCTTTGACCTTCAGATAGTGGTGTCAGATACACTCATTCTGCTCTCAACGGGAGGTGGAGACAGTCGTACGGATGGTATGATGCTTTTGACCGTACGATGTACCCGCACGATGGTCACGGACATGGTACCCATACGATGTTCGAATGAAATTAATCATATTTTTAGGTAGCGTAATCCAAATCTAATTCTGGAGAAAAAAATTAATTTGGTAAGGTGAATTTTGTAGGGGAACTATTGCTGGGTCCAACGGTATCGGTGTCGCTCCAGGCGCTACTTGGATAGCTTGCAGAGGACTAGACAACAATAACAGAGGCTCTGCAACCTCCCTTTTTGACTGCGGAGAATGGATCCAGGTAATTAATTCAGTTGAATATATTCCTTCCAATTTCCACCATATTTTAAACTACGAATTGAATGATACCTTTTATGATTGTATTACAGTGCCCCAGAGACACCAATTTTCAAAATCCAGACTGCAGCAAAGCTCCAAGAATTGTATCAAATAGGTAAGATTTTTCTAGGTACCTATATAATTTTCATTACGCATTATATCACTACCAGAAATGTAATATGAAAATCATTTCGATTTTTTTTCATGAAGTTGGAATTACGGATCGACTGGAAACTGGTACGATAATGTGATTAGGTCGTGGCAAAATGCAGGAATCATTCCAGTCGTAAGTATGGGAAATGCAGGTCCTAACTGCGGTACAATCAGAGCACCTGCTGAGCGATCAGTCATTGCTGTAGGTAGTACTGAGCAAGACGGGAAGATAAGCAGTTTTAGCAGTTTAGGGTAATTATTTACTTAACATGGCATGTAAGCCTATATAACCCGGAAGATTGTCAACAAATTAATCTGGATTTGCTTTAAATTTATAGCCCAGCTCCTGATGGTTCCCTGAAGCCGGAAATTAGTGCACCAGGAGGAAACGTTGTCTCTTCATGGAATACTGGTGACACTGCGTACAAAGCTGACTCAGGTTAAGCCTCATGTAAATTATGATTTTAATGTAATTTTAAACTTGGAAAATTCAAGCGCACACTAATAAGTATCTTCTTGTTTGAAATGAAAAGGTACCTCAATGGCCTGCCCTCACGTATCAGGGGTAATCACATTAATGCTCCAGAAACGACCCAACCTGAACTTCAACCAGGTGAGTTTGTCTCAGTTTGCCCCTGATGCCCATTAAGAATTATTACAGTATCATTATAATTATTAATAATTATTACTAACAGGTGTACAATGCACTTATCCAGTCTGCTGTGACTAACGTTTTGGACACCAGGTAGCGTGTTGAGAGCTTCCAAGTTAATCATAATCTAAACCATATGTAGAATAAAATATATTTCTGATTAATTTTACAGTACTGCACGCACCTGTGGGTTTAGAGTCGGAAATCGTTTCCCAAATAATGTTTTTGGATACGGCCATGTCGATGCTATAACCGCTCTCAATGCAGTTTAATTTGATAACAGAAAACATAGGTTACTATAAATTGTGTATCTATCTGCTGATGATGAAAACAATTCTAATAAATTAAAACTCATTAGTAAATTGATTGGTAAACAAAACTGCGATCATCAAATATATTATTATCATTCAACTGTCTTTACTAATCTAGCTAAATGTAAGTTAGTAACAAACTGTTCTCGTTCAGAACTAGCCTTTGGCATTTCAGAGGTATACAACTTCCATTCTAGAACCTTAAAAATTCCAGAACCTTAAAAAGGATAAAGAATTTTTTAGCTATAAAATCATACATATATTTTGAAATGGAAAGAAGTGAGTTTTTCGAAAATCTTTTCAACTTCTATCATTACCTTTTCATTGTTCCATTTAAACTTCAATTTAACAGGATTAGTGGAAGATACTACTTTAAGACGTCTATATTTCATCGGGTAACAAAATGAAAGACTGCATGTAGATACCTTCAAAAGGTAAAATCGTGGTTAAGTTCAACATTTATTTTGTTCGTCTTTCTTATAGATAATCTGCTTCACCCTACTCCTAATCATACTGGGTCTACAAAGCTTCTATCTGGGCTATATTCATTTAGGGTTTTTGGGCAAATTTTCTTCAAAACTGAGCTCCATAGTCGACCTCGTAGCTAATATAGCTACTTATACAGTAACTGCGTTGTTCGCAAAGCAATTCTGGTTTCAAAAGGATGTCACCTTAAAAATTTTGGAGTATACTAGATCTCCAATGCCTCTTAGACATTCCAGAAAGGTCACAAGGATTATTTTTATTTTTGAATTTAAACTATTTTACCTCTTAAAATTTATGTAAACTTTTTTCAACATATTCATATAGATCGTATACGCTATGAATTTCTTTTTCGTCTTGGCTGGGTTGGCTAATATCTGGCAACAGATTGAGTTCAGTGGAGGTCAGTTCCTTCGGTTGGATGAAGATATGAATCTGTTCGAGGCAGCTATAAACTCATCGATGCAATCTCACCCGTTTAGGAATAACACATAAATGGAAGGCGCTAGCCCGAGAATATTCATAACGCTCAGAGCAATTTCTAGCAGATTCTTGATAATTCTGGTTGGAAACTCGATAAATTTCTACACCTTCAATCATTCCTATTTTGCCGCGTTGGGCTTTAGTATGCAATGGATTGGAATAGAATATTCAAAGCAGCTGAAGGCCACTGGAAACGATGTCTTTATGGTATTATCTTATAAATTACAAATATTAAAAGTAATACGGACGGCGGGTAACATTCAGATCTGATTGAGAGTGGGACTTCATTTGTTGGTGTAGGGCATGAGTGGTTACTATTCCCTGAGGAAAAAAGTAGAGAAGATAAACAGCATTTTGGGAGTTTCCCTTCTTTATTACTATTTTGCCATAATGGCTAATTTTATTATGTTGCCGGACGTGGTCTTCGGCTACAGAGCGGGCTACTACACCGAAATTATCATAGGGCTTCAGCTACTGATTAGCATGCCTTTCTGGTTTGTTTGTGCAAGCTACTACGATCAAGTGCAGTGTGCAACTAAGGAATGGCTGGAATATCAATTAAGGGATAATCCGAAATTTTTGAGTTATTCGGAACAGGTGAAGGCGCACATCACAGGTTTAAGGACCGAGCTAGGAGATGGTTTGGAATCATCATTTGCAATTTCAACAAAGTATTTTTCAGATAATACATATTTATGGCTGTGATGAGGATGAGTTAACTTTTAAAAATTACACACGAGCTTTCGTTTATTCTCCAAAGTATTTTTCAATCACTAATAAATTTATTAGCTCGGTAAAAAAAGCTGGATACTGTTCTATTACATTCCCTTTTCAACATAGTGAGGTATCTTGATTGTTATAAAATTTGTCATTTTGCCTTTTATCTTTTCAGACTTTGGGACTAGTCGTTACATACGGAATCATTATATTTCAGATGCAATCTCATAAAAAGAATCTATCAGTTTAGTGTTCACTAGTTCTGATAGTTCCTAATTACTAACTAAACTAAAGTATTTCGCGCATTTCTTTTCCATCTATCAATGAATGAGTGAATGATTTCAATAAATTATCACATCTCCTGTCAAATGATGATGACTATTGAGTATTCAATGAGCAACAAAACAGTCTAGATATATTGCTAGCGAAATTCTGCAGATTTACATTTACAAGCTTATCTCAGCAGTGAGCATCATTGTAGCAGCCGAACTCAAGGAAAAGCTCTGCATCTCTAATTAAAATAACATAATACCTGGTGAGATGGCCTCTGTGTAAGAGTGCAGAGATTTATTAATGTATCATGGCTTTGATATAAAAAGTTTTTTTTGCAGTCACTGTTATTAGTCTGTTTTTATTGTTCTGTAAATGGCAATTGAGGAAATATATTTTCCACGCCACTGAAAAAAAAACTTATGATACATAAAATGCACTTCAATCTATATTCCACGATTCTACCCATAAGCCGAGGTAGCGAGGAGCAGCACTGTTCAAGCTAAAGAAAAAATATTAAAATACATCTCAGGCAATTTAAAGAGAAGATATAAGGAAAGAGCTTCATCAAACGTTTAATTTAATTGCTCTTGCCCGACCTTCTTCTTAGGAATGTTAGAGCGGCAACGCCATGCCACACTCTCTTCCTTTTACCAATCTCGCCATCATCAATAACATGGACAAAACCGGAGAGAAAAAGTTCCTCTGTTCCAGCCAGCAACACATTTCGCTTTTTTTATTTTCCGAAGCGTTCAACTTCCCACTACTCACATTTTTAATTAGCTGCAGTAATGCAATCTTTATGAAAATGATCTGATCCCATTGCACCATCACCATTGACAGTTTTTTGGTGTTCAGTGGAAACTGCATTTCCCTACTCACTTACAATTACCATAATTAGCATTTCTATTCCCATTCTCCCACATTGGATGAGCAAATAAATTTGTAAATAAACAAAAAAATTCTTATGGAAATGTAGATGAAAGGATTTTTTAAAGGGCTGCCAAAAAATATGGCACCTTCCGTTAAACAAGAAATCGCAACTAGATAATGCGAGATGCAGACGATAAGCAACTCATTAAATATTCACCTGCCTTCAAATCTATGAACATGCAAACAAGGAGGAGATGAAACGCAAAAAAGTGTAGCGCGATTGTCACTCACTGCTGGGGGAGTGTGGCTAAGAATCTAAACGCAACGTCAACGAGACAGTGCAAGCAATATACCAGCACGCCTCATGCATGCAGTTTTGTCTGAGATGAATTATGGAATTACCTGTTTGGTGTCTTCTTTTAAGATGGTGAGCGTGCGATAGTGGGCGCATAAAACTACTTTTCTTTTTAAGTAGTTGTCGTCTTCAATTAAAGACTGCATTTAGAGGTAACTTCAGTGTAAAAAAGCAGCGATATGGTAATTCCGAAAGGATGTTGTGCCATAATTTGTGCATGCACATATTTTGGGTAATGCTGATGTACCACAACGTAATTTGGATGGGATTTAATTTTTAGCACTGTTCTGTCTATGCAGAAACTCTTTCGAAAATGGAAGTATTCACAAGATAACATTTATTCTTTACAAATAATATTAATGCCTTTTGGATTTCATATTTTGAACAAAAAGTTGTGTAGCTGATAAGAAAAAAATCTAAGGCATATTTTTTACCAATTTTCTTACTAGAATGCAATAAAAACGATAAGAGCGTGAACAAAGGTTCTAGCGTTTTTTTTAAAAAAAGTGCTGATATATTTCAGATAAAATTACAAAATAAAAATTTGAGCATTTTGCAAAAAAAAATATTGATCGGAACGTAATTTTAAGAGCATAGTTGGAATCGTTTGGCAAGAGAGTAGAAGTAAGTTTATTCTAGACATAGACAACACGTCTAGCCTGGGAAGCTGCTGCAACAGGCTCATCGTAATCATCAGCGGTCTCACTTGCAAAAGCGTCTTCGCGCTTTCCACGGCCGTTGTCGTGATCTTTCTTAAGGAAAAATACGACTGGTTTCTCAGTGGATCCACGGATTTCGGTTTCATCCTTAACATTAAACTTGTTGGTGGCCTTCGATGGAAGAACGTAGACAACAGTCTTCTGTCCGGCCTTTCCGTTGCCCTTGACAACAATATCGTGGTCGGTGTGTTTGGTGGGTGGACGGACGAAAATGACATGATTTCCAGAGACTGGTTTCGGTGTCACAGTAATGACAGTGGGAACTCTCTCTGTAACGGAGTCAGGAGAGAGCTTACAGTACACGTGAAGCTCTCCATTTTCACCACCCTCACCTCCAGAGCAGAACTCGTTCCAAAGACGAAGAGCTTGAGCTTCCACCTCGGGTGTTACGCGTCCCACTCCAGCCGAAGCGAATGGGATCGCAATAGCTACAAAAATCTGTTGAAAATGAATATTTTTAGAAATGAACATGTCAATTTTGATTTTGGGAACTAAACATTTGGGAACGTACCAAAATGGAGTTCATTTTCAGTCCGGAATATGAAGTTTTGAAATTCAGCAGGGAGCTTTCTTGTTGTCAACAGGAGGCTTACTGATAATATCCCTACCAATACCGATCCTTTTAAAGGGCTTCGTGAAGGGGGAGTGTTCAATACGCCTTTACGGCTAATTTACGCCTTCTCACACGTTGACCGTGACATCCCCAGTTGCAACTCAATTCAAACAATGCAGATAAAGATCATCCCATATCTAATCAAAAACTGTGCTAGCTCGAAAGTTAAAGTTACTTAAACATTAAGTGTCTTTACAAACTGAGTTATTTTTAAAATTCATATTTCAAAATATTAACTAAGCAAATGCAAAAAAGTGCTGCGCCCGCACCTGCTGCAAGCAGGTAGTTCCTGTCATAAAAAATGCACTTAGGCAGCTGTTTACGCCGTAACGGCACAGCATTTGCATTTCTACTTTTACAATTCATAGGTGCAATAATAACGCAGCGAGACAAACAACAAGTTGCATTCTAGCCTCCCTTGAAAAGGACTCAAGAATGAATTAATTACATATAATGAGCATTAAGATGAGACAAATTAGGCTGCAGCTCACTATTCGCTGATGACACACTGAAAATTAAATCTTCCAAATTAGATAATGTGAAGTTACGTTATTTTACTTTTTATTTTGTAATTTGAGAATGTAGCCGAATAATAATTACCCAGTTAAATAAATATGTCCTGGTAAGTTAAGAAGCTAGATGAAGTAGTGCAAGTACCTCACAGTTTGCAGGCGTTTATGATTTCTTCAAACCTGGAAAGCCAATTTTGACGTGTTGCAAAACTATTTGACTAAAAATGACACAAAAAACAATAATTTATTAGCATTTTCTCAAAGAATATCTTTGTTTTCCTAAAAATGACTGTGACTATTTGCAGTTTATGCCTGCGACATGTGCCATTATTTTCTATAAGTTTAGCCTCTCCATGACAGATGGCAATTAAATTTCTTAACTTGATTAAAGTGGCTATAAATGCTTATTGGGAATGTATGCAAATACAAATTATTACAGTGCTGATAGTGCAATTTTTTGAAGCAGATGAGCAGCAATACGCAAAATGATGCTCTGTAAGCTGACAATTATGGAGGACAAACGAAGGGTCATCAACTACTTCTACGCGTTGTGTTTGTCTGTGAAAATTGCGGATTACCCCAAAGCACCAAGTAAAAAATCTGTCGCTGAAAATATGGAAAGTAATTTGATGATATGTATTAATTAGAATGGGGACAGGACGTCTAATGTAAGGGCGCCCCAGAAGCAAGTAGACGTTAATTTTGAGAAAGTTTGGAGATACTGCTAAACGAGGAGTCCTTTAAATAGCACGGTTTCCTCAACTCGAGCAAACAGTTAGCGCAAAGTCTTTCAGAAGAAGTGGTGTAAAATTAAATATATCCATTTTCTCACAGTTTGCAAAATGAGGGTTGTCTTTGTAAGAACCAGTACATTCGAATTTACAATGTTGACCATTGTTATAAATTTCCACAGATAATTATTTTTTGAAATACATTAAAAACTTTTATTTTATCAGGTTTTTGTAGCTATTGCGATCCCATTCGCTTCGGCTGGAGTGGGACGCGTAACACCCGAGGTGGAAGCTCAAGCTCTTCGT
>JAHZND010000095.1:0-23573 GCA_027744115.1 Acrocyrtus sp. NNG-2020
GGGTACTCGGAATCGCCGAGTACTCGATTGGCCGAGTATTGATTTCAAGTACTCGGCACTCGGCCGATAAAAATTTTCCTTTAAAAAATTGGGTTTTTTGAACTTCAAATACTGCAGAATCAAACCAATGTTCACTGAACATTGTTCAGTAGCAGCATAATTTGTTCTCCTTTACTCACATTTTTCATTATTTTTGAACACTTTTTTGAAAAGTTGCCAAAAAATTTATAAATTTTGATGAGAAAATTGTTAAAAATTGCTTTTTTGAAGTATTAACGCTGATTATATTAGGGTCTTTTAAAGAAGACTTCATAAAAAAGCACAAAATATTGCCTCAAATTTTTGGAGCTATTTAAAACAAAATTTCAGCAAAATTTGAAACTCGGCCGAGCCGAGTTTTTGGCCGACATTACTCGGCCGAGGCCGAGAAATTTTGCTACTCGTCGCATCCCTACTAAAAGCATACACAAATGGGAGTGCTGAGAATGCGCAAAGACCTTGCCATGCCGTGCTCTTTTCAAAAACGGTTTTACTATGAAAAATGCAGAAGGCAAAGCAAATATATACTAGTTAACGGCATGCAAGATAGAAAGTCAGTCTTCCCTGGTCACACAGTTCGTTAATTAATTGTTTGGATTATTTAATCCATATTCATATTCAAAAAATTTCATTCAATTTCCGAATAACAAAAACATTTAATTTTTATTGCTGCTGCTGCTGCTCAACCACACTCACCGCCTGTCTTCTACGCACTAACTCTCCTTCCCTCTCCACTCACAAAGAACAAAAACACAAAAACTACAAATTTCGCGCACACAGCGATAAGCTCCGCCTCTCACCCAACAAGAGTACCAATCAGCAGCAGAGTTAACAAAGTGACACAAAGCAACGCTCATGAATTTCTTACATTATTTACAGTCTTTGATTGGACTTTTAGCCGAGGCACTTCTGAAAACTGGACAGCTACAAATCAGCGTGTGGGCGTCTTTGTCACATTTGAAAAGAGGTGGACGCGAAGAGCCTCAAATTAATGTAATTCAAGTTAAAAGCATTCCACTTATAGCCACAGATTGAATCAATTTAGGTTACATACCTTTTTGGAATATATCTATTATAAAAATAACTATTATAATTTTTTTAATTTTGTCGCTTGCTACTTATGAAATGTAATTTTAAGATTATATAATCCCACGGTGCTTACTATACTTCTCTTTCTTGCAACTTGATCTGATTGCTATTGTATTAGCTCTGGAGGGAGCTCTTAGCATATTCTATATTACTTTGGCATTGGCCAATATCATACCAATTACACTTGCTTTTACCGCATTAGCATGAGGAAATTTATGAAATTTACAGGAGAACATCCGTGTGTTTGTTTCGGAGTGTTGGTTAATCTCTACATGAAATTTCTGTAATGATGGAGAGCTCCTATTAGATCTCTAATTAAAACATATTTAAAATTCAGATTTATTTCTACAGCTTTTTATCTCCATTTTGTAGCATGTCTTTGACTAAATTTGATTGACAGCTTGTTCTCGTTTTCGCAATCGTTTGCTTTTCCAACGGGGCATCTCGTAATATATATTCGGCATTTTCTCAGGATGCATCTGTGAATTCTCACATTCATGAAAAATTTTCCCATGTAACGTCTCACCAGCATTAACGAATAAAGAAGCACGTGTCGGAATTTAATTTTAATTGTACTTTTCCTAGGCACCAGTCCAGGTTTTTCCATTTAAAGGTACATTTTTTTTCTAAATTCATAATTTGCAGATTCTACCATCGGATTACATCAATCAAAAAATGCTAATCTGTTTTTGGGAAAAAGATGAAATGCATATTTAGTACTAAAATTGCAATGTAGATTTCAAAACATTTTTTTAATTAGCGCATTGATCTGACCTAACTTTATGAACTCGACCGCCTCTGAATTCTTCCAGTCTCAAAAATAGATACTGTGATTTATAAATTTGTCTTATTATGTGTGGAATCTGGAAGACATGACGTTGAATTCAGGAATCCTTTACCTTATCCGTTAGGTTGTTGATTTACTATAAATGCACCGTACACTGCATCTTGGGTAATCCAGTCTACTGGTACTTACTTACATACTTTCTACTTTTTGTGGCAAAAAGTTTGATTTTCATTTTCAACTTCAATTTCTCTATTGTGGGGAAATTTGTTTTGGGAAAAGGTGAAACGGTTGTGAATTTACCATGAAGATTTTGAAACGTGAGGCGTGGGTCACGTCCGCTATTAGCGCGGAGGAGGCTCGCAACGCACTCGTCCTCTGCTTCTCGTTGAGGACTACTCTGACAACGAGAAAGCTACTGGTTATCGCGTCTCCCACCCTTTCTAAGGAACTACGGTAATTTGCACTAACTTATTATTTCAAGTTCATTCGTAAATTCTAATTGTATTATTTTTAGCAATCGCTTTCTGTATTTTTTATAGAGACGCGCTTCAGTACGCATTCGACCAAGTGCATTTTCTGGAAGAAGATCGTAAACCGGAATGTCTGACACTGGCAGACTTTGCAAAATTGTCGACGATCGGAATATGCCATGAATTTGGAAAGTACATTTACTTACTTCCGAATTCGGTGGCAATAAATAACGCTGACGAACTATTTGACTATGATATCCTCCACGATGCAGGGGATCGGCTCCTTAATTTGACTAACTTTATGATGAAGCCCTCCCTCAAGGAGTATAAAATGTTTCTGTCAGAACTTCATCAGCGTGGAAAAACCGACCAAAATTCGCTGGTGCTAAGGCCATGGCTTATAGAACGATTTACGGAATTAGTTCCAATTCCCCTATGCGGAAGTTTCGACGGAGCCGCTGCTCAAAACTACCTTTTAAAATCAGATCTTGAAATAACGATTGTAAATCTTCCTCAAGACGCTGGCATGGCTTTCAGAAACAATTCTTTGGGGCTACTTGAACAGGTACAAAATATGTTACTTTACGATTCTACAATTTTGCTATAATTTGGAGTAATTTGATTCAACATTTTACAAGTTGATATTTAAGTTAATTCTGCACTGTGCAGAATTTACTAATACTTAAATTCGTAAACTAAATTTTGCAATTTATGCAATTTGCAAGATCTTCCGACGCACGACGGTACTTGAAATTAGGCGGAAATTTATATGAATATCTACAACTTGAATTTAGATTAAGCCAGTTTAGTAGTAACTCTCTTTTTGTGCATTTAAATTAAAAAGGAAGCTACCTCCCGTTGGATGAACATTTTCCGCAGACACATTGAACCCATGTTGAAAAACCCTGCTTGCTCGGTCTTCTCCAAGATTCCTAGGCAGTGTAATGGGAACGAGCCAATTGCCGTGGTTGGAATGAGTGGGAAGCTACCTAAATCTGAGAACATTCACCAATTCTGGAATTTACTTTTGTCTGGCGAAGACGGTACTGGTCATCCGCCCTCATTCCGCTGGAAGAAAAACGAGTGTAGTAAATCATTTCCGGACGGCAAAACTAATGTAGGATTTCTTCCGTATCCGGTGGACGAGTTTGACGCCAAGTTTTTTGGGATAAGCTGCATAAATCCGTTTTCATTGAGTGAAACAGCCGGCTCAGTATTTTTAGGCTCTTGGGCACACGACTACCAGCACATACTGGAACATTCTGGAAATGACGAGTATATGAGAGTCTATTTTGGAAACGCCATTGACGCAGCTACAGCAAGAATTTCCAACTGCCTGAAACTGACTGGTCCAGCAGTAGCTACCGAAGGTGCCTGCGCAGGTTCCATGGTTGCTGTCCATCTTGCGTGTAATGCACTTCGGCTCGGTCATACAAACATTGCATTGGCGGCTGGAGTTAATTTGCTGGTTAATCCTTTTTCCAATGGCTGGATGCCAATGGTGACTTCGGAAGAGGGGCATTGTAAGACATTTTGTGAGAAAGCGGATGGATTTGCTAGGGCTGAAGGGTGCTGCGCTCTCGTTCTTAAGCGGCTTTCCGATGCTGTTCGAGATGGGGACAACATTTGGGCTCTGATTAAAGGGACTGGCACATCACAGGAGGGAACCAGCAGTAGCTTTGGAACGCCCACGATTATGGGAGAGTCACTTGCAATGACAAGGGCACTACATGACGCTGGGGTAAATCCCGAAGATGTGTCGTTTGTGGAAACTCATGGAACTGGCACTCCCGTTGGGGACCCGGTGGAAATTGCTGCCATCGCAAAAGCGTACCATTCAAAACAAAGGAAGGAGCCGCTTATAATTGGGAGCGTTAAGACGAATGTCGGTCACACCGAGTCTTGTTCCGGAATCACTGGAATTATTAAGACAATTCTGGCCATGCATTACGGTGTCATTCCTCCACATATAAATTTTGGTAGCCTAAATCCCGCTATTGACTTGGAAGCCATCCCAGCAACTATAGCGCTCCGTGCTATGGAGTGGCCGACCAGTTGCAGCATGCCGAAAAGAGCAGGGGTCAGTTCCTTCGGACTCAGTGGAATAAATGCTCACGTCATTTTGGAAGAGCCGCCGCAACCCACTTGCGAACAATACTTTGCCCAATTTGAACGACCGACATGCATTTTAAAAGTTTCTGCAAAATCAAGCGAAGCATTGGAAGATCTAATAAGCAGAACCCAGGAGAGCGTGACGGCTGACAACAGCAGCTCCTTACAGGACATTTGCTACTCCGGAAATGTAGGTCGAGCCGATTTCAACTTCAGAGCGGTAATAACTGCAAGGTCGAAAAAAGAGCTTGTCTATAAAATCCAGCATAATAATTATATGAAAGGGGAAGTTTCATCCAACAGAGGAAAGGTTTGCTTTTTGTTCACTGGACAAGGGTCCCAATATCCCGGAATGGCTAAGCAGTTGTATGAAACCTGTCCCACCTTCAGAATTCATTTTGACTACTATGAAGGAATTCTTCGCAGTGCCTGCAACATCGATATTAAAAGAGTACTCTGGGATAAGGACTCAACCGTGGACCTAAACAGAACACTATATAGCCAGACGTCCATCTTTGTGGTGGAATGTGCTCTGCTGAAGCTTTTGGAAAGTTGGGGTGTCCGTCCTGACTACGCTCTTGGCCATAGTCTGGGAGAGTTTGCGGCTGCTGTCTGCGCTGGAATTCTGCGTGTGGAGGATGCCATTATGCTAATCGCAGAAAGAATTATTCTTGTTGATAAGCTGCCAGAAGGGAAAATGTTAGTTATCAGAGCGGATAAGGAGCAGGTCGCCTCACTGCTACAAGCATACTTCAAGGAAACGAAAGGTTACTCACAGCTGGAAATCGCGGCAGTCAACTCCAGTGAGCAAACGGTTGTTGCTGGAGACTCAGCGGATGTTTTAGGCTTTTCCGGATTTTGCAAAAATAACAATTTTAAATGCACCCTTTTGGGGGCCACTCATGCATTTCACTCAAGGCATATGGATCCAATACTGAATGCATTCAGGTACGTCACAAAAACAGCTTATACGTTTTTACTAATATACAGACCCCCACCGCAAATACAATTTTTCATGTTGATTTCCAGTGACGCAACCGCTAAAATTAAATGCCAACTACAAACCTGCTCCTGCGAGTTTATATCTGCCATGAGTGGAACTCTCCTAGAAAAATCCGAAGTGAACCGGGAGTACTGGATAAAACAAGCTAGGAACGCGGTATTATTTTTAAATGCCAGCAAAGAGGCCTTTAGGCTTGGGTGCCGAATTTTTATTGAGGTTGGCCCTCAACCAATCCTTTGCAATCTCATCGCAATGAATAGTAAAGATACAGATGCTTTGTGCCTTCCGCTACTCAAGAAAAGCGAGGAAGATTGGACATGCCTCCTTCAGACACTCGGGGCGTTATATCTGCAGGGGATTCAGCTAAACTGGAATGGTCTCGACAACTTTTACAGCCGAAAGAAGGTTCGATCACTTCCACACTACCCTTTCCAAAGAAAGAAGGTTTGGGCTGAGAAATTGATAGATAGCGCAGTCTCAATTCATCCCCTTCTCGGTAGTCCATTTAAGAATGCCACAAGCACAAAGCTGTTCCAGTCCTTCATTAAATTAGCCTCACATAAATATTTACAAGATCATGTCGTTGGGAAGCACATAATATTTCCGATGTGTGGCTACCTAGAAATGTGCCTCAAGGCCGGTATTGACACAGCCTCCATGTCAGATTCCTCCTTAAACGCTTTTCATCCAGTTAAAGTAGAAAATCTGAGAATGAAAGTTCCTCTACAACTGACGGACTCAAAGCGGACTCAACTGCAAACCGTCATGGACACTGGCAAACTTTTAACGGAATCCGCGAGCGATCTGCCGATTAGAATATTTGAAAGAATTTATGCAGAATCACAGTCGACGTGGCATCTGCAGGCAGACGCAACATTCTCTCAAGCACCAACTTTGTCAGATATCTCTGTGCCCACCGATATGCTAACTCAACTACAGAATTTTGGGAAATGTGAGGGAAGCACTGAGCTCGCTCACCAATTTTATGAGTACCTGGCATCTACTGGGCTCGAGTATGGTTCTTCCTTCCGAAGCATGCAGAAGATATGGGTAGGAGAAGATGGAAAATCTAACTTGGCTAAAATAAGAATACCCGCTCAGACCAGAAATCAGTACTTATTGCACCCAGTTGCGATGGATGCGATGGTACAGACTTACTATCTATCACAATTCATAAGAAATGAAAAATTCAAGCTGCTCCTTCCAATAAAAATTGGAAGGTTCGTTTGGTTTGGAAATGAGAGTCCAGTAGAGGAATGTCTTCTGTACGCGTATGCCGATAGTGCGGACTATGGAGGTGACTCATGCACCACTTTGCTGCTAACTAAAGACGGGAAAGTAATTGCAAAAATGTCGGGAGTTGAATGTGCACAAACAACATTAAAGCAAGTGGAAGGGATGTTGGAGAAGAAACTCAATCTTGCACCAGGGAGATGGGAGGAAGTGTGGCGTCCTTCGGTTGGCCATTTGCAGCACCGAATTGATATGGACTTGTACAATGGGTGTCATTCCTACGAGGAGTCCTTTGTACGGGAGATGTGGAAAAAGTTTGGGTGTCCGGATGAAAGAGCGGTGGCTACTTTTAGAAGTTTAGCTGAATTGGCATACTACAACATTCTACGAGCATTGTACGGCTGCGGATTACGCTTGCCAGGAATTGGGTGTAGTATTAGTCGGAAGAGCGTCGTAGAAAGTCTTCAGCTGCAAGCTGGATTTCAAGGACTGATTGGTTCATATCTGGAAATTCTGGTGGAAGAAGGTATCTTAAAAAGAGATCTGAATGAGGAGGACCGCTACATCGTGATTAGGACGGCGCCGGTTCTGGAGCAAGTCGTGGAGATTCTCTGTAGCAAAGAGTTGAGTGCTGATTTAGCTAACAAGTTTTGTTCAACGTCACTTCTGCTCGAACTTGGAACATACCTTAGCGATATCCTGAAGAATGGAAAGTCAGCTTTGCCGATTCTATTTCCGGAGGGGGAAAATCAATATGTACCAATGGAAACCTTTTACCGTGAATATAATGGACTTTTCGGACTCCCCGATCTGATTTCGGATGTGCTGCTGAAATGGCTGGAAAATGTTCAAGCAAGTCAAATGAAGGATCCCCATAGTAAAGTGGTACTAAGGATACTGGAAATTGGGGGCGGCACTGGAAGTTTCACAGTTTGTTTGATACGAGTACTGGACAAGCTCGGAATTCACTTCGAATACACCTTCACTGATGTGTCCTCTGCCTTTTTTGCTGCTGCTCAAACTCGCTTCAAAAAGTGGGCGAAGAGCATACGCTTCGTGAAGTTCAACATTGAGGAGGATCCTCTGAAGCAAGGACTAATTCCGGAGTACTTCGACTACATCTGCGGGGAAAACGTCGTCCACGCCACGAAAAATATCAGAACTTCACTATCCAATGTTGCTTTGCTTCTTAGACTTGGTGGAAGGCTTGATTTGGTAGAGACAACAGAGAGGAGCACTATAATTACGTATCTCTTTGGTGTGCTTGACGGATTCTGGAGGTTCGACGACACTGATCTCAGGCCTAAACACTGTCTAATACCGGTAGATAAATGGAAGTGGGCACTGGAACAGGAAGGATTGGAAATGGTGGCAGAGTTTCCGGCAGCAAAGATCTCGAATCTTTCTTTCATTTGCAGCAGAAAAACAGTTGTACCAACATCAAAGTTACTCAATGAGCCGAGCTCAGTCTCGTCCGTTCCACTGTGGCTACTATTTCATCAGCAGGACCATCCTATATCCAATTTTCTGCTGAAAAATTTCCCAGCTAAAACCAGGCGGCAATTGATAGTTGTGACTTCTGGAGAAACATTCAGTATTTTGGGAGATTGCATTACCACACGGATTAAACTCGAGAAGGACTTTTCCAAGTTGCTGCGCTCAATTGTAGAAAGTGGGAATTTCTTGGAAGGAATTCTGTACTGTTGGACACTGAACGGAGAAGCGAGTTCGCAAGAGGAAATTCTGCAGCCTTATTTTTATCTTGCGAAAGCATTGCTCGAATTGGGTCTGCAAACTGGGACACGGCTTCTATCCCTTTTCAGTGGAGTAGCTGCAGTGGAAGGTCATTCCTTCGGAAACATTCATCAAAGTACGATCTGGGGCTTTGCAAGAAGTCTCTCGTCTGAGCATCCCGATTTAGATTGTAGGTGCATTGACATCGGGAACAGCAATTCGACGACGATGGAAATGCTGCAAGTTTTTCATGAAATTTGGAACTTGCCGGAAAAGAAAGGGCCAACTCATATTGCTTACGGTGGAAATGTCCGGTACACACCTAAATTGCAGCCCTTCCGAGATCATCCAAGGAACCTTGAAATTCCTCCAATTACCAGCCGATTCCGCTTGCAACTTCCAAGTACGAGAGCTATTGAAGACCTTCAAATTGTTCCATTGGAGGATTGTGGCGTAGGTGAAAACGAGGTTGAAGTTCAAGTAAAGGTAACAGCACTCAATTTTAAGGATGTTTTGGTAGTACTTCAGGCTACACAGGAGCTTCAAAACGAAGGAGTCGGTTTAGATATCGCCGGAGTAATAAAACGGGTGGGAAGTAAGGTCACGAAATGGTCAGTAGGGGACTCAGTGTTCTGCTGCAACCCGAATAGCTCGCCCCTTCACAGCCACGCAGTACTACATGAAAACGATGTGTTTGCCATGGATAGCAAAATGAGCTGGGCTGACGCAGCAACCCTTCCGGTAGCATTCCTCACCACATACCTCGGTCTTGTCGAAGTAGCTAAAATCAGAAGTCGAGATAATGTGCTTATCCACACTGCGTCTGGTGGAGTGGGGCTATGCGCACTTCAACTGTGCAACATGGTAGGCGCCAACGTGATATGCACTGCGGGGAGTAACCGGAAGAGAAATTACTTGAGGTCTCTTGGAATCCAACACATTTTTGACTCGAGAAAGGCCAACTATGGCGAAAAGATCCTGGAAGTAACAGGAGGTCGTGGAGTAGACGTGGTCCTGAACTCACTGACAAGTGAAGGTTTCAAGGAGGAAACGCTGATGTGTTGTGCCGTTGGAGCTCGGTTTGTGGAGATGAGTAAGCTGAACGTGTGGACATCGGATGAGTTAACGGAGCTCCGCCCGGATGTGGACTACACAATTATCGACGTTTTGCAGATAAAATCATCACACAGGCAAAAAATATTGAAAGCACTAACAGAATTACTGATGGAGGGGAAGATCAGTCCTTTACCGTATGTCCAATTTGATTTGGTAAATATTCGGGAGGCACTCAAGTACTTACAGCAAGGAAAACATATAGGAAAAATTGTTTGCATAATGCCAGAGCTTAGACATGTGAATGGAGAGAATACAATGGACGCTCAGATATTTCATGACAAGGGAACATATCTGATAACCGGAGGAAGGGTTGGGGGCATTGGGTTTGCTGTTTGCAAGTGGATGGTGGAGAAGGGCGCAAAATATATCTTACTTGCCGCTCGCAGTTTTCCAACAGAGAAGGCGCAAAAGGAAATTTCTCAGCTAAATTCTGAGTACTCTGCAAAGGTGACCCCGGTACAGTTAGATATTGGAGAGTATTGGCATTGCATAAAAGTGTTGGAGAATGGAATTACAGAGATGGGATATCCACCACTGAGAGGAGTGATGCACTGTGCAGGAGCTTTAAATGACGGTCTAGTGCAGAATCAGGACTGGGAGGGTCTTTCAATGCCACTCTGCGCCAAGGTAGAGGGGACCTTAAATCTGCACAAATTAACAAAAGATAAGAACCTTGAACACTTTGTAATATTTTCGTCGATCGTGGGCCTCCTTGGACCGTCGGGACAGTCCAATCACTGTGCGGCCAACAACTTTGAAGATGTTTTTGCGCACTACCGCCACTCACTCGGACTCCCAGTTACCACCATCAACTGGGGACATTGGGCGGATGTGGGTGTAGGAACGGAAATCGAGATTCCTGGACTAAAGCAGTTTTCTGAAAAACAGGGAATTGCAGGACTCGAGTTCGCGCTAAAATCTCATCGGACACAAATTGCCATTTGCAACTTCGATTTATTACCCCTACCCCACCTGTTGGTGAGAGTACCTCATGCAGCTACTTATCTGGATGAAAAGATCTGGAAACAGAGATCGGATGCGGATGTATCAAGCCACTCTTCCTCCGCTACACCCACAGCTTCGGATGACTTTTGGCGAGATATGGATTCCGCAGACAGCTCTACGCTGAAACTGGGAATAGTTAAAACCAACATCACAAAAATTCTCAAGAACATTCTGAAGCTTGACGAAAGTGAAGTGATTGGAGAAGACCAAAATTTCCAGGATATTGGTGTGGACTCGCTAATGTACCTTGAAATTGGTAACGCCGTAAAGACATTGCTTGGTCGACGAGCTTCTGTAAAAACAAGCACACTCCGGGAATTCCATAGCATTTCTGCCTTATCTGAAGCAGTCCTCGGCATAATTATCTGCTAGACGTTGACTGACATGATTGTAAACGAGATTGTAAATCTATTTAGATAAATTTTTAGCCATCTTCCAATTTACAATCGCTGCCGACAATACAATTATGTCTTGTTTGTGTTTTATTTTATATTTTCAAAAATTACTTCCATGACACACCAGCATAATCAACTGAAACTTTAGTGTATGAATGGCGTTTTAGGCTGTGTCAAAACCATTTTAGTTAATAGGATACAGGATAAGCAATTATGGAGTAAGATTGGTGAGAAAAAATAAAATTACCTAACTCTGTTGGTAATTGATATGTATCAAGTGCGATAGTAAAAAGGCATTGACCAGATCTATCAAGCAATAAAGACTTTTACCTAATTAAAAATTTAAAATAAAATTCTTTATTTTGCAATATTAATTTCTGAAAAATGTTTTGAAAATATTTATAAAGCTAAATACTTTGATTTGCGGCTTTTAGATTTATAATAATATCTCTCATTACATTGACTGCGTATTCTTGGAACGTAAGAAACATGAGCTATAATCTGATCTCCAGTGCAATAGCGCAAATATTCGCCATACATGTCGTCGGAGGTTACTTAATTCAGATTTATGGTGGCATTTGCGGGAGGAACTTTCTTGTCAAGGGCTGGGCAGCGTGTGTCCTTTTAAGCCTTGCCAAATGCTTACAATCCTAAAAATTCGAGACAATTTCAAACTAACTTTTAAAAATATTTTATGGACTTTGCAGATGGCTAAAATCTCATTACCTACATTCCCAAAACCTACGTGACCCGGCTTGAACCGGGTTGGCCACTCTGGCTTTTAACTTGAATTACATTAATTTCAGACAGTTCATTTCGACCACTTTTCAAATGTGGCAAACACGCATAAACACTGATTGGCAGCGATCCATTCTTCAGAAAAAGCGCCTCAATAATAAATCCAATCAGAGACAATACCAATCCAGCTCCTAATAGTGAAAACAGTAGTGTAAAATTATTTGAATTTGGGCTTGCAGGCGCGGCTGCTTCCTCTCCCTTTTCAACTTCGTTCTTCACCATGTCCGAGTAAGATCTCGCCAGTGTGACGGTAGTGACAATGTCCGTCCACTTCTTCTCTATGCCAGATTGCTTAAACCATTCCATTCTTAAGAGGGCTCGAGCTTTCGTAATCCCGATCATCTTGATCTCAATAGATCGCCGTAGAAAATTCTTTTTTAACATGTAAGTTCCCTTCTCCCCCAGCTGGTGAAGCAATTTCAATGCTGCCTCAACAGGAACGAGGAAGCTGCTCCCATTTCTTTTGCAGCTCTCCAGCTTCTTTCGTATCTCATTTTGCTCCAGCTCCACAAACCTTCTCAGAAACCAGCCACTATCTATGCCCCACGCAGTTACCTGCTCACACTCCAAAGTTTCATTTGGGTCTTTTCCAGACTTGCAATTCTCCAGGACGTTCTCCGCAATATTTAGAGCTTCGCTGTATTCAGTTTTGTTATACAAAAACACGAGCTCGTCTAGCCCGTTTCCCGTCTCTCTAAACTTCTCTAGCTCGGCACTTCCCCTTATGTCAACTTCCGACCCTAAAATTATCTCATCTATACTGCCAGGATTCCGAGAAGAATACTTGTATTTGTGCTTCCTGCTCCAAGAGTCCCCGATTTTCTCCAGCAGCATGGAGCTTACATTAAATGTCCTAAAGTTGCCTATAAAAGCGCCAAGTCCAGTGCTTGAGTACACTCTATGCCCGTCCTCTAGTAATTCTACCAGTGAGCCGTAAATTAACCGTTTGTGAGGAAGGATCATCCTGTAAACGTTATCATTCTTGTAGCCATTACTTAATATTATGGCCATCGGCAGAAATACCCCGAGGACAATACGAACCCTATCGGTTCCGGTCCCGACAAAAGTTGAACTAGGGTAAGGGTCTCCCTGCTCAATGAGCACTTTACAGATAGAAAATATTTTGCTTTGAAATGAACCTAAATGGGAAGTAATGGCAGAACGAGAGACTGGCATATTCCGAGTGGCGTGGCAGAGAAAATGGTGTGTAGTCCCGATTACTAGGACAGTTGCAGTAATGGAGACCCACGAGTATCCGTCGTAAGAGGAGACAAACTCGTGAAATCGCATTTGCTCCGTGCCCTTAGTCAGACACGTCACCACTTTCAGAGCGTCAAAAGGATTTGGTAGGGAAAGTGGGAAATGGATATGCGACGGGTTATTAGCGTATGTAACTATGTTTGTAATGAACACAAAAGTTTCATCGCCAAAGAGATTTTTGGAACACGTTTTGTTAGCGGTACCCAAGATAAAATCTAAATTCTGAATTTGCAACTGCTCCATTAGCTCCGATGGGCGTTTTAACTTTGCCACTAATTTTTGTTGGGAATGGTGGTCTCCCCCACCACTTTCTACTATGCTACATCCACGCCAACTTGCGCTCGGAACTATTCCCATTGCGACGTCCACGTAATTTCCCATGAAGCTCCAGAGAATTGTGGAGGAATAGCGATGAAATGTACTCCACAGCTCTGCAATTGTGATACTCGAGCCGATAGAAATGAAGAAATTCGTCCGCGGCTCAAGAAGAAGCATTCCAGGTATAATGTAATTAACGGAGCTTACTTCCCACTGGTTCCGGTTAGTTCCAACTTTCTTCACTTCCAGAACTAGAAATTCCAGGTTTTGCGCAACTTCTATCGTTTCACGTAATTCTGATCCGACACGTCGAATTTTCGTGTGATCTTCTATCCAGGCTTCAAGTGGAGTGTAATTGGGAGTGAGATACTCTATCCAGGATATATTCTGCATTAGCAGGAGGATAACTGGGGGCACTGAAATGCGCATGCTGAACCATGCATCTATTGTCACAAGTTGGTTCTCATAGTCCAAGATTAAGTCACCAGGATAAATCCATAATCCTGTACGATATGGGATTGAGGAGAGGTAAAATGGAAAAGCGTAAAGCATTTTTTCGAGCTCGTCGAAGTTCTGTCTTCTGATATTTAGCGTTGGATGAAAGATGTCGACTATCACCTCACAATTCCAAGCTTTGGAGTGGGAGGAAATCCAAAACTGATCGAAAGTGGAGCAACGAAAGGACGTAGAAATATTCAGCTTTTTGTAATTTTTGGAGAAGTCGGGGAAACAGAAATTGCTGAGGTCGCTGGATAAATTTCTGGCAGTCGGAGGCTCGAGAATCCAAGCAAACCAGTATTCTCCGGGGGGCTCTTGTATAACTGCTGGAGCTAGTTTTCGAAGGATGATAGGATGGACCAATAAGTTTATCAGGGGGGCTCCCACATAGTCGGTAACGACAGATAAGCATCGACTCTTCTCAAACTCGCTCAACCAATTTAGATTAATAGGAGAGGATGACGGTCTCCACAAAGAGGAGAGCTGCGCTGAGAGATTTCGCAGCAATTCGTAGTTCCATGGCGCAAAGAGAGTTTGTCCAGTTTTTTGAGGTTTTAGCTTGAAATGTGGAAGCGGATTAGTTACAACGACTTCCAACTGAACTATTAGTAGCATCGGAATAATTATTACAGTTGCTGCAGTATTTCCAGAAGCAACGGCCATTTTGGAGTGCTTTTCAGTTCAATACACAAGAGAGGTGGAGGTACTGCTCCAAAAAATATTTTTTTGGTTATGGAAAGAAAATTTATGAAGTTATATGGCTATATTGATTTGCGATTCAAGCATACCTAATCGCAAATTGTCTCTCTGGCAGCTAATTAAAAACCAAAATATTAAAAGCTAATAGGTAATTAACTAGCGTGACCAGGTAGCTCCATGATAACCACTAAATAATTCACAGAGCATCTGTTCTAACCGGCTACTTGGCGACTACCACTTCGCCTAGTAAAACTGTAAAGGAAAGCGTCACAAATATTTTTGCGGAGCTGCTTTTTAAAGACACCTGTGCTTGTTGAATTTCCTATAAGTACAGTAGAAACTTCAATCAGAAACATTAGAAGGGTAGACGCCACACTGCCCAAATAAACGATGAATGCCACAAGAAAAATTCCCTGAAGTGAAGCAGCCGCTGGTTTTAATGGTAATGACAGTATTCCCGCTTCTTCTGCTGAATTATTATCCTTTTTTACTTTAGNCACAAGAAAAATTCCCTGAAGTGAAGCAGCCGCTGGTTTTAATGGTAATGACAGTATTCCCGCTTCTTCTGCTGAATTATTATCCTTTTTTACTTTAGTAACGATACTTTTCAAAATATTCGTCCACCAACTCGAAATTCCATTTTCTTTGACGTACGCCAGTCTGATGAGGAAGGGAGACGGCAAAAGTCCATGCAAAGTAAACTGAAATTCCTTCTGGAAATAAACTTCTTTTCCCGCCTTCAACTCTGGATGTTTTACACTTTTCACATTAAAATAGTTTCCGCTTCGACCTTTTCAGCAGCAGAGCAGTTTCATCGCATTTAAGTACATTTTAAGTCAAAATGATTTTCTCTTCCTGGACATATCGCTCTCTTAGCAATTTCCCAATATTTCTGTAAACGTCCTTTGGAGAGGATACGCCAGTCTGATGAGGAAGGGAGACGGCAAAAGTCCATGCAAAGTAAACTGAAATTCCTTCTGGAAATAAACTTCTTTTCCCGCCTTCAACTCTGGATTTTTTACACTTTTCACATTAGTTTTCGCTTCGACCTTTTCAGCAGCAGAGCAGTTTTATCACATTTAAGTACATTTTAAGTCAAAATGATTTTCTCTTCCTGGACATATCGCTCTCTTAGCAATTTCCCAATATTTCTGTAAACGTCGTTTAGAGAGGAGCAAGCGGAATCTGTTCCATTAAATTACTTTTGATATGGAAATTTTTCAGCCATATTAGTGCAGTAGGCAGTATACTTGTAGACAATAGCTGGGTGTTATCAAAAACCAGGTATGAAACCGAATCTCATGCCAACTAGAACCAATTTATAGGAAATGAACATTGTTATCAACCGCGTTCAACATTGAAATCAACATTGTTAGTTCCTTGGAAATTGTAGTAGTATTTCAAAAGCATTACCGGAACTGAAAGAGGAATCAACTCGTACGACCCAAGCTGGAATTTTGATTTCTGTACAGAGAAAATTAAGTTTTAGTCACAAACACAGCCACAAGCTACTTGTAATTTTAACTGATACATTAATGTGGTTTAGTTACCTCGTTTGGTGGAGACTCCACCTCATTCAGGACGATTCTCACATTGCACCGTTCGAACGGATCCAAATGAGGATTCAGTTCCAGCAAGTTCTCAGAATCTTCCATTAGCATTGAGTTTTGAGGCAAGAGAAGAAATAAAGTGGGCAGGACAATTCCCCAAGGGATATCCATTTCGTCAACTATTCTCTTCTTGGACAACTGAAATTTATTTTACTAAAAGAATAAATATTCCTGTGCAATAAATCTACTAATTATTCAATTCACTTTAATCTAAAAGTTAAGACCTAATAAATGACTAGCGCTGAGCGAAAGGACTGAAAAACTCCCAGAAAGCAGCTGCTGCTCCTAGCGTCGCTGTTTACGAGTATGCTTTTTTAAATGTCCGTCAAGCTGGCCGCCATCCGCCACGGCTGCCAACTTGACAAAATCAAGCTGGCCGCCATCAATATTTGGCGGCCAGCTTGACACCCAGCCATGTATAACTTGTATTGCCAGGTACTTGTTTTTTGCCATTTGAAAATGTCATTTGCGGACATTGTCGTCGTATCGTAACTGGAAACTGAAAGTGAAAAATAAAGTTATAATAGACGCTTGTAAGCGAGGGGCTCTATTATGGCCATATATCGGAAGTAGTTCTCAAACAGTTGTAAATGTGCATGGCATTAGAATGATCTAAACACAACAACGGGGAAATGAACTCTGGAAGAAGAAGGTAGTTCCTGTTTGAGAGTCGATGATAAAGACAAAAATTTTATTATTCGAATCAACTTTACTAACAATACGTAAACAAAACAGTCTATCCGTAATAAATTTTGCTTTAACCGTCCATGAAATTGTAAATTATCCTTAACATTTCATAAAACTTTCCTATTTTCCTGCAACGGGGGAGTATCCTCTCATCGAATTAACTCTGGTCGTACTATTACACCTGCAAACGCCAGTGTAAAGCTTTTCGTCATAAAATGGATCGCAGTATGCCCCTTCCACGCAAAATCCTTTACTTGATGGATTGCAAACTGCCATGACTAAGCCCTGGCACATCTGGCAACTTTCTAAGCAATCGGATAAGTCATTTACAGAAATTACTCAGGATATCATAGATAGAAATTTACCTATAATCTACCTTCATAGTATTTACGGTATTGTCGTATGTATATATGGAATAAAACGTGCAAGTATACTGCTACAATGACAGAGTAGAAACTGCCTGTCAGTAAGAATCCATTCTCTTACGTTATGTTTTATAGAAGTAAAGTACCTGAAATATTCACAATTTCTGACCAAATGAATAGCTAGCTCATAACTGAAAAACTTGCAAAATTTTACCAAGCATAATACAATGCTTTCAGGTGGGGCTTCTATCTAATGCAAATGCCAGCGAAATCTCCAGTCTGGAAATTCCAGACATGACGTCAAATAATATCGGCAAATCTGAATAATTTAAAAGAATGGCAAGGCCAAGGCTAACATCCATGGGTTTGCCAGAGCGAATGCGGGCTCAATCTGTATTTTTTGACTGAAGCAGAAGGGTTACCTTAAAATTCTCTCCGTTTTCATTAGTTACTATTTTTTTCTTAAAATGGCATTCTCCAGTATTACCGCCACTGCAATTGCATTTATTTTTCTTGTTCCCATTAATGTATCAGTATCCGTCTCTCTTCGTTCCGACTTTTCACTCCTTATCTTCGCACTGAGCAATTGCTCACTCACATATTTCCACTTCGATCCCGAGAAATCCTTTCGCGAAAACGAGAGACGGAGATGTCTTGCACTGAATCAATTTTGTCACACTGAAAACGTTTTTGATAAAACCTTCTCTGGATTGCAATTAGTGGACGAGCTTAGGGTTCACTATATGTCCTACAAGATCCACAATTATGCTGGCTACATTAATTTAACGAGAAGGCGCAATAGCATTCGAGATTATAGACAAAAGCTCACTGAATGCACGGTGCACCTGATTCCCGGCTACTATCCAATACGCAATCTCTTCAGCCAAATGAGCAGGCCAGTTCGCCCCAAAAATTTGTTAATTCTGTCTTGGTCAGACAGAGCTCCAGACAGGCAAACTACGTTCTACAGAGCTGAGTGGATTTCATTTTCCAGTGTAATGCTTATTGCGGTCCGGAACTTAAGGCGTGCGTCTTTCCTTTGCAATGGTCAGACAGAGCCCCAGACAGGCAAACTACGTTCTACAGAGCTGAGTGGATTTCATTTTCCAGTGTAATGCTTATTGCGGTCCGGAACTTAAGGCGTGCGTCTTTCCTTTGCATGTCATGCTACAGTGGCCAGGGGGGTACTGTGAGAATTTCCAAACTGAAGCATATCCATACACCGGAAAGCCTTAGAAATTACTATGCTCGGATTTACAAAAATGTTAACGGCGAGGGATTGTTTCTGCCGATGGATCTTCCCATCAGCCAATATTTTACTAAGGATCGAAGCAACAATAAGGTCGTTTGCAAGCTGCACACCAACGCCCCCAAAATTTTCTTGCCTGCAGTTGACTGCTCTATAATTTTACTCAGTAGAAAACTGAACTTTTCACTAGCAAGGCGACCAGATCGTAGAATTAAGTCAGTGGTTACAGTTGACTTGGCAACGTCTTCCGGTCAGGTCACTGAATATGCCCAACGTGGGTTTACATGGTCACTGTACGGAACTACACAAAATGGATACAAATTTCTAACTGTATATCGCGACATTAGCTACCTCAAAGAGAAAAACAGTATGGAAGGGATGATAAGCCCACTTGGCTGGACTGAATGGATCCTACTAATTTGTTCCAGTCTCTTAATTGCAATTATAAATACAGTAAGAAAATCAAAGGAGAAATGTGCTCCTACTGGAAAATTGTCGCAGACTCTATTAGACAGTTTGATAACTCTTGCTAAGCAGTGGAGTGGCATTTCCGTCCTTCTTCTTGAAAAAGGAGTTCCATCTTCGTCAGCGCTTACGAAAAGTTTTGCTCTTTTCTCAACATGGAACTTCCTTGCGCTTGTGCTTTGCTACAAGTATCGCGAAAATATTTTTTCCGTGCTCACTTCATTTCAGCAACCTTTGGCCCCAGACACTCTTCAAGAAGTGTTGGAGAGCGACGTGCTCCTAGGCACCTTAGATCATTGTGTCGATGGCGATGAGAAATTTATCATTTATTTCTCCTGCCTAAAAGCGGTAACACTTCCGACCATTTTAAAACGCGAAAAGGGAAGCGTTGTTAGTCCAAAGTACTACAGAATGGTGAAGAAGTTGCGACGAAAAATTACACACTTTCGGGCTACAAATAAGTACAACGCATACTATCACGGATTTATAAATTGGGAGGCATCTCTGAGTGATGAGGAAACATTGGAACTACCAGAAAAATTTTCAGTGATTGTCCCAGAAAACGACGTGAATGAATTTGTTAGTGCAATGAGTTTGCTTCCCAACATCTGGATTTCAAATAGTTTCGAAGTCGCTATACCAGGGCCGCAGGTCTTTGTCTTTATAACGGACAATTTTCTGTTCCCGCTTCTGGATAGAGGTTTGGCACAAATCGAGCACTCTGGATTGCTGGGAAGATGGCATTCATATTTTCAGAAGATAATGACGGCAATTACTGTATATGGGATGATGCTTATGCAAAAGCACAACAGTACTAAAAAAGCAGACCGTTATTTAGAACAGAGAGCTTATGCAAAGCATTTACTATGCATAGGAGACTGCTCCGCGCGTTTCCAGAAACTGAAAAGTGGATTCTCCAATATTTCAGCGGAAGTCTTTGTCACTTTAGGCTACCTCTTTATGATTGCAGTCTCCATCACAGCCACTGTGTTTCTTACTGAAATAGCTGTGAAGATGTGGGCCAAATATAAAAACAGAGTGACAAACATCCTGAGCGGTGGAACGTGTATTTTTTTCAAGATTATGAAAAGAGATTTTTATGCAAAATTTAGGAAGCTTTTCAAAAACTTTTAAGTGACAGGTTAAGGTAACATAGTAATATACTTCTACTGGTCATTTCACCTTAACAATTAACTTTTAATATAGTTATTTATTTATGTATCGAATATATTATAGGACAGTAGTTTAGTAAATAAAGCAAAAAAAAACTACAATAATGTATTTGTCATTAATAACATAGTGCTTATGAAATTAATATTTCAGTTATAATTATGGTACGCTAAGTCGGCATTTCACTGACTATGAGCAAAAATATTACTACAAAAGCTGTGGTGATTGTTCTGAAAAGCTTAATTACGGTAAAAAAAATGATTCAAACGGACTCACTAATCAGCAAAATAAACTGTGCATATTATCCTTTACGGTTTAACACTTAAAAATATTGTGAATCTAAAAATGTTGTACTTAATGAACAATTTAAATAAAATTATTTTGTCAAATAAAATTGCTTAAATAGCCGTGCTCACTTTAACCAAAATATATTCATTTAATTCATTGATCTCCCAAATTAATTTTCTTTACAGATTAGCAGAAGCTGCTCCTTGTTGGGTGGAGATTAACTCTTTGGTGAAAGCTCGCACAATGCGGAGAAATACAACATCAATGATGCAGAAGACAGCTCCGACCAACGTGGCGAGGGAGGCTCCAGTTACAAAAAGTGATGAGATTTGCAGTACCAAAAATCCAGTTGTCACATTTCTCCAGTATCGGCAGGATTTCAGTGCAGTACCAATCTCGGTGTCCTATATAAGATAGCAAAAAGTTCAAACTCTCTCCTTTAAACACATAGGTATCTTTCGCACATTTTTTGTATCGTAAATTCATAAATTGAAAGAAAAATAAATTTAAAAGAAATTCTGGAGTTATTTTAGATTGCTCATAGTCCTTACCGGTTTAACTCCATGCAACAAGCAGAACCCAGCCACCAACTTGATCAGAATAATAATAGATTCGAGCATGTAAGTAGCCCATATGATATAGTTCAGCACTTCTGTTAAATCAAATATTCACAAAAAGTTCAATTTCCTGCTAACAATGGACAACCCATAAAAACGAGGTATTTTTCCAAGATGATCACGCACCCAAGTCTTTATCTGTATGTGGCGGAGACCGTGGCATTTCATTAGCCCATTCCTGGAGCAATTCCTTCCCGTGCAGAACCCACCTAATTATGTAACCTACTACTATAGCAACCCGCAATCCTCCCACCCACTGAAAGCCACAGAAATAAACGGAAAAATAATAAGTCCAAATTAGACTTCCCCGAAAACACTCCAAATATTTTAAAAGAAACAAAATTATATATAGTCTGCAATACCATATTAGCAATGGCAACTTGATGCGCATTCTTCCTCCTTGAAGTAATAATCTCCATGTCGTACACTTCTAAAAATAAAGATTTCTAAAAGTTAATATTTGGCGTGGAAGCAATGGAACCAGAATAGAACCGCAAACAAGACACTTTTCCTCCCTATGTCCATGAGCGACTGAATAAAATACAATAAATTCAGAGATATTTTTAAATGGATAACAGCACCCGTCACCAACCCCAGTTTTACGGTATACAAATTAATTATATGTTGAAAGACTGCGCAATTAAACTGGGTACTGGACTGAGCATACATTGCACTGGAAAGACTGAGGAGTGCATTCCTTGCAACAGCAAATCTGTATTAATTTTATTTACGCTCCTCCGTGAAGAAATGGCACTGACAGTAAAACGTGCAAAAGTCTGAAACCTGAAAGCAGTAAAAAACTGATATCTATGCTAGGTATTATAGCATGATGGTATTCCTTGAGAATTGTAAAAGTGAATGGACCTGCAAGCAAAAATATTTCCAGGAATTGTTTTGATAATACGCCATTTTGCATTCCTAGTAATATTTTTTTTGTTAAAGTTACTGAACTTGATATTTCTGTACACTAGTGCAGTTTCAGACTACAACTTTGCAGCGACGCCTCTAATCTCATAAAATGTGTTTTTGCCTTGTAGTCATGCAGTTATTCTTTCTCAGATAAGCAATGTTTTAAGCATGCAGCATTTATATTTTTATGTAGCTCAACAAGAGCAAAAAATGTGAACTGTGTGCAGTATCTCACGTAGACAGGCATAAAAATATTTTTGTGAGAAAGAATGAAGATTTGAATGATGTGGTGCGATACTACTCAAAACCATAAGATTTGGTAGTAGGTTGTTTATTGCTTCCGCTGCAATTAGCACGTCTAGTGAAAACAAATTCGAGAAAGAAATCAGATATGAGATAAATGCGCTAATTGCAAGTTGGAGTGATATGGGCTTCGTAAACTATTTACACTGTCAATATCTCTGGGAACGGCATAAATGTCCCATGCTAAAACGAAAATTAATGTAAATTGTATAATTTATAAGCGCAGTACCGTAGCTAGGTCTAGTCCGGCCTGGCTTAAAATTAGTGAGTACGGCCTTATCCGTTTTTTGAAATTTTGCATACCTAATCGGTTACCAAACCTGTCACTTTGTGGAGATAAATAAATCTTAATATTATATAAGATGGACATTTGACAATTAATTAATTTGTTTTTATTTCACCATTCAGATATTTACTGTTTGGCACCAAGCAGCTTCAGCATTGCCTTCGTAGTGTCATTGCTCTGCTCTGATTTATTTGCATAGTGCAGCGGTGTATCCATTTTCCAAGTCCGCGCGTTAACATCGAAGCCGTACTCAAGCACCAGTAATTTTACAGCCTCTGCATTTCCGCATTCCGCAGCGTAGTGCAAAAGATTTTTTCGAGGCCAGCCTTTCCTCCATTCCACGTCTGCTCCACATTCAACCAGTTTCCGGAGAACTTGCGCACCCCTTTTTTCGCGCACGGCAGTCCACAAAATGGGATATCCTCGTTTGCTATAATGATTGAAGTCAGCACCAGCATTTTTGAAGACATCAAATACATCAAAATCTGGAAGTGCTACGCATTCTACAATTCGGCTCAGAGCAGTTCTACCAATGTCATCTTTTATACGAACAAGTTTTTGCAGGTCCTCAAAAGGAAATTTCCCAATGTACTGTAGCGGATTGTGCATTTTCCCGTATTTGATTTCATGCAAAATTGTCCTGTACTCTTTATTTTCATTAAGCAAATTTGCCCCACACTCAATTAGCTTTGCAACTGTTTCTCCACTCCGCTCCACCATAACAGCAGTCGCCAAAATGGAGTTTCCTTTCTTGTCGCTGTGTTCGAAGTCAGCTCCAGCTAACTTAAAGATGTCCAGTGCACCCGGATCTAGATGAACTGCAGTGCATACAAAATTAAACAGCGGAGTTCTCCCATACCTATCTACAATTTGGAGGAGCTTCTGCAAATCCTCTATTGGAATTTTTTGAAGAAGTGCTCTCTGGTCGAATACCTTCCTGTATGATACGACATGCAATATTGTCTGCTTGTTGTGGTTAATTTGGAGTGGGTCTGCTCAGGGCCTAAACTACGGGTATGCCAGACGTCGAACTACGTTACAAAGGCCGGGGCAAAAAACCGAAAAATG
>JAHZND010000096.1:0-18177 GCA_027744115.1 Acrocyrtus sp. NNG-2020
GCTTATTTTATGGATGTCGGGCTAAAAGTAAGATAATTCATGGTACAGTGTTAACATTCTTGTTTAAATTTTTATTTTCTCGATGTAAATGAAAAGTACAAGAAAAGTCTGCTTGCTCATTGGAATCTTAAGTAGGTAGTTCTTTTGCTACCACCCTCAAGTTAATTTACCTTATTTCTTTGACTTGCAATTTAACCAAACAGTTTTCTTATCTTTCTCCTTATTGTTAGAATAAGTTTTAAACCATTTAGCACAAAGCCAACAAAAAATTACGGCAAAAGAGCTACTGTGCTACAGCATCTTATTTATACGGTTTGCATATATGCGTATTATATAACAATACAGAATGCGTTCAAAACCAATCACCTATGTAGGATCCCTTGCAATAGATGCAAGCATGCAAGTAGGTGCTAAGTTAATACATACATACATTGATTCGCAAAGAATCCGAAATAACAAGTATCGAACAGGCTATTTTGTTTGGAAAAAATGTCTACAAATTAGCGTGGTGTAAATAAATAAAAGAAAGACGAAGAATGTATATAAATGAATGAATATAAATAAGATATAGATATTCGAACTTTAGCAGCACTGAATGCATTCTGTATTTGTATTCTGTATCAATCAATAGCTTATAAATCAATTTCAAAATCAATAAGATTTCCTACTAATAAATTGTCCATACAACATTTAGCACCTCTTTCTAATTAACCAGTCAATATATTAACAAAATTAAAAATTTTCACAAGATAAAATTAGTAACTGTGTATCAGTAAATCAGTAAAACTATGTAAAAAGTGGTATGTATGTATCATTTCCTTCATAGCACATTTTGCAATAACACAAAAACAACGTTTGACACACTTTTTACGACTAAAGACTTTTAAGACTCTTTAAGCAATAGACTGAAAAACTACAAAACCCCAAAATATCACAGAAAACTATGCAAAAAATAAAAAAAACTACTACGTCTTTGTTTTTCTTAAAACTAGCACCTTAGGTTCAGTTTTTATGGATATAGGAGGAACTCTATTCCATGAAAAGTCCACTCCAGCAAATCCTTCTTCTGAAATCAAAATTTCGTGCGTCTTAAAATATCCCAGCCTTTCTTCCACATCCTCTGCAGATACTAATATATGAGTAAACTGAAGCATTTCTTTGCTGCCACGAACCAGCCCTTCTGTTTTGTTATACTTCCAATACGGAGACAACTCCAAAAAGCGGGAAACTCCGGTTTGTGCTGAGTAGACATCAATATGAATGTTGAGGGGAGATGACAAATGTTCCAGCTGATGAAGTTTTAGAAGTGCATTCCCTCCTGGGTAATTTTTGCTCGAAACGATTAACATCGCTGTTGACATAACCCCGTTCAGAACAAGATGGAATATCAACCCAACGCTGGCCAGGGCCCAAAGAAAATTTTTGCCTCGCTTCTTCCATAAAATATCGCAAGCAACTGCAGCAGCAACATTTAGCACAGGAATTATGTATATTACAAATCGAAGTTCCTTATGAGGGAGGAAGAATTAACATCGCTGTTGACATAACCCCGTTCAGAACAAGATGGAATATCAACCCAACGCTAGCCAGGGCCCAAAGAAAATTTTTGCCTCGCTTCTTCCATAAAATATCGCAAGCAACTGCAGCAGCAACATTTAGCACAGGAATTATGTATATTACAAATCGAAGTTCCTTATGAGGAAGGAAGGAATATAGGAACACAAATACTAAACACGGAATAGTAAGAATTCGAACTCTAGGTGAAAGATAGATTCCAGCTGGTACTAGACATATGGAACTTCCTAGTGCTCTTGGAAGGGCAGAATAAAAGTACCACAGGAACGGCTGGGTCTAAAAATCAACAAATTATTACAATCAAAAGTTTCGTAATACATATTTTTTGAAATCACTTTGATAATGTGCAGCATTAAAGTTTCAATAAAAACTTACTCCCCATTTATGACTTTGATTTAAGACCGTGTTATACCAAAGCACTTCTCCCTCGGGCCAGAGAGTACGTTTCCAGAAAAAAGTATCAATAGTCACAGTCCATCCTAGGCATAAAATGCCGCTTAGAATCGCATATATAATGGCCCTACAACATTAAGAACGCTGTTTAGTTTGGATTTCTTAGTTTCTTATTTTTAATGAAGTACATACTTTAAATCAACAATCAGAATCATTTTCCCATCTTTAATAATACCTAATACATACAAGATGTTTACATGCTTACTTGAAAATAGAGATTCTTTTTGTATAAAGTTCGATTAGTAGAAGTATTCCAAACAACATTGCCAATTCCGCCCGGAATACAATGGCATCAAATGCAGATGCCAAAATAAACTTGATGTGCTCCCCCTTCATCCAGAAATATATTGCCAGTAGTGCTAAAAAGAAAACCATTGAAAATTATATTATAATTTCAGTCAGTAAACGACTACATTTGAACAGGATCGAAAATCGGCTGTGGATAATATTTCAAAATTAAAAATTTCGTTTCGTGACAAACCTCCTGGCACGGCCAACATATTTGGAAGAGTTCTTCCCATATAAAACATAAAGTGGAACTGGGAAGCAGTAATAGCAACCAGCCATATTCCTACCGAGCTTCCAAACTCCTGGGAAATTCCTTTTCTAAATAACTGGAACGCTCGTACAATCAATTCACTATACGACTAGGCGGACTGTTAGAAATTTAGAAAACAGAACAATTATGTTTTTAAACACTTGAATAGGAATTTTGGACAGGAAAACAGTCATAAGAATATGCATTTTTATATGCATTCAATTACTAATTATCTGAGAAGCATATTTCGTGAAAAACCGCTGAGCAGTAACAACCACTGGAGCTGACAACCCTGAAATAATAATAGGTCACAATGAACGTCCTCGGAACAACTCCTGGAAACTCCAAATGATCGTACTATATAAAACAAAAAATTCCAGTTATTTTAAGTTCTCTTTCATTATGTTTCGCAGTAAAAGTAATATTTGCACTTAAAGTTTATTTAACATCCAACCTGGTCTAAATCCCCTCGAAGATACAAAATATCATGAATTGCCTGTAAATTGAAACTCTCCTCCACTTTAGTCAGTGGCGTAATAAGAATGTGAATTAATGAAATTAGTCGCAAATACACTTCCGGGCTCAGATAAAAGCCGTCATCTAATTCCTCTTCCAAGAGTTCCTTCTCCTTCTTTTTCTGAGACTTTCCCATTCTGCACCCAGTCAAGACTCAATTTAGACCAATTCCTTTAATAATCCTTGCTCCAAATCGCAAGTCGTCCCCCATCCAGCTCCCTATCAATGATCAATTAAACCCTAAACACACCACTATATCCACACCTATATCTTTATTTAATTAACAATCTAATTAGCCAACGGTAAGTATGCGCAATATACTTCCAAAGGAACAGATGTCAACATCAACAAGCAGCTCCAGGTTCCAGCAGATATTTCTGTCAAATTCATACCTATTCTCTATAGAACGAGAAGTACCAATTCCTTTAATAATCCTTGCTCCAAATCGCAAGTCGTCCCCCATCCAGCTCCCTACCAATGATCAATTAAAACCACACACTAACCACCACTAGACCTACTAGTATATCTTTATCTAATTAACAATCTAATTAGCCAACAGTAAGCTTGCGCAATATACTTCAAAAGGAACAGATGCCAACATCAACAAGCAGCTCCAGGTTCCAGCAGATATTTCTGTCAAATTCATACCTATTCTCTATAGAACGAGAAGTTTTTAGCTGTATTAATCTTACAAGAGCGTTCAAAACTGATATTTTCGTGCATTTTTACAAACTCAATGACCAAAATTGGGTGTAGTGCATTTAAATAGGAAGATGGGGTATCTTGACAAAAAGAAAATTCCCACCCTCTGCCTACAACCTATGCCTGCCTACAAAAAGACACATGGATGGAGGATGGATGCATGCACCGCTGGCCGCACTTCGCACTGTCACTAATCAAAACAAAAGCTTTTGTTTTCGTGCTGACTTTCCTTTGACTTGTCTTATCGGACAAATTCAGTCATTAACCGATTATTTTGTACACGAGACAATAGAAACAAAGGTGTCTGAGATCAGTTCGTACGTGTGTAGTTTAATTTGAGATATTTTCATTAATTAATTTATTGATGTGGTTAGGAAGTCGTAGACAGTTGCTGTTTGAAACCATAAAAGTGGGAATTGCTGGAAGACAGTTCTTATCTTCAACGTCAGTAGGGGCGACCTTATCAAGAGGGAGTGAGACTGGAGAGAAGTATATCTGGAAAAGAGGGAGCAAGTCTATTTAAGAAAATGGGCCCAAACTGTAATGGCCGTAGTAGTTCATCGGGGATGAACTCGGATGGGGAAAGAGGGGCACTGATAGTTCTGGAAGGATGTGATAAAGCGGGGAAGTCAACGCAGTGTAAGATGCTGGTGGAGTCGCTGGAGGGTAAAGGTCACAAGTGCCATATGTACTCTTTTCCAGGTTACTAGCATAAATAAATTGATTAAAATTGAATAGATATTTATTATTTAGGAGGATGTCAAAATACGGGGTGAATTTTTAATACGATGATTTCGTTTTTGGTTCTGCTTCCAGATAGATCAACTGAAATTGGAAAGGTGATCGATCAGTATTTGAAATGTAGCAAAACCTTTAGCGATGAAGCGATTCATCTCTTGTTTTCTTCGAATCGTTGGGAACTCATGTAAGTTGCACCAAAATTAAAATTACTAATACTTCTTTTCTCCGAAATGTCCAAATTTTCAATCATCCAATTTATTTTTAATCCGATTAGGCCCACAATACGAGATATACTGCATAAAGGAGAATCCGTCATATTAGATCGATATGCATTTTCCGGTGTGGCTTTTACAGCAGCTAAGGTTGGATACAACTGAATAAAGAAAAAGTTTATTTTTCTGTTTTATTTATGTACATTTTGTCTCGTGAATGATTGACCAATCATTTATTTCGCAACTAGAAAAGATAATTTCTTTTTCAGATTTTTAAAATGAAGTTAGTTGAAGAGATTATTTTAGCAAATGTTACATGCTTTTTTGTTCATTTTTTTATTTTAGGGAAGTTTGAGCTTGGAATGGTGTAAAGCTCCAGACGTAGGGCTTCCACAACCAGATGCAGTGTTCTTTCTTAATTTAAACGAAGTTGTAGCGTCAGCACGTGGGGATTATGGAAATGAGCGATATGAAAAGTCTGAGTTTCAGAAAAAGGTTAAGGATGTATTTTACAAAATTGAGGACCCAGATTACTGGAAAGTAAGATACTCCAACAAAAGGAAAATAAAATATAAAATTATGGATGATAATGGTAGGGTCATGTAAGTACAAGTTTAAATATCTTTTTTCCAGATTGTGGAAGCAAATCGTCCCAAAGAAGTAGTTCAGGAAGAGTTACTCACACATTCATTGGATGTCATTTCGTCTTGTCGTAATAAACCAATTTCTCCGTTGTGGAGTTCTACTTGAGTTTTGGAGAAGTAAAATAGAAGTACCTATATTGTATATAAGAAATGAAGTAAATTATATGATTTCATGTTTTTAAGAATCATTACCGCATTCTGATTAATGAAATGTAAATGGCTAGCCTACCTTATATTTAACAAGATCAGATAGTTAAGTGTGTGTCTTTGAAAATGCAAACGTTTTTTGTTTTGCTTGTTTTCTTAAAATCTATGATTTTCGCCGTAATCATTATCGTAGGCAGTCTGCAGGCAGATGTAGACATAATAACATATTCACTTCACTTCCAAAACTAACTCCAACTAGCGAAAACCATTTCTGAAAATGAGCCTTTTTTGTGATAACCTGTTCGGAGATGCGAGCGAAGATATCTACCTATGTGATTTCTGTGTCATTTCTGCAAACTAATGACGAAAGGATAAGTTAAGTATGAGTTTACTTGTGAATCAAGAATCGCTTGCGAGGGTTGATCACTGCTGTCAATATTTGAAGTTACCCTGTTCAGGATGCTATTAGCAGAAGCTCAATCTCCGCTTGCAATTCCTTCGAACTACTACATTCAGAACGAACCATGAACTGGACTAGTAATAATAGTAGCGAAAATATGTAGGTAATATGAATATAAAAATGAAAATGTATAGTTAATTGTTTAGTTTTCTTTATATCAACTTTTTTTAAACAATATCGGTTTCGTATATATTGGTAGGTACGGTACGGCACATTCGTACACGGAGGTACAATTGATGTTAAACTTAAACCTAATTATTGTAGCAACCCCTTTAGTTAGTTTGTGAGAGAGTAATCTTTACGTGTACACTTGCATTGTTGTATGCAAATTATTATTAGAGCTAAATTACAGAAAATTAACAGTGAGAAGTTAAATGATAAAATAATATTGTTGCAATGTATGTCCACTTTCAGTTCCACGCTTAACAACCTCCATAAAATACATATAATATAATGTAACGTAATATTTTTAAATCTTCACAGCTTAAAACATGTTTTAGAGAAAGACATGATTGTGTTATCGTTTGTATTGTACAGTATCATTAATTAGCAAAATAAAATACAAATACAATAAAAATTGCTTCATCCTCGTCGTAAATGTAATTGTGGATATGCCATCTGAATAGTCAACAGAACGTGTGTAGTCGTAGCCATATCTTGTGGATTTCGCTTTTCCATATTAGTCAAGTCATTGACTCATTAAAAAATATTCTGTATTATTTAACGAACATCCATTTATATTGTTTCAGCGTTTGTTAGACTTAATATTCTTGCATTTCGGCCTTTTTCGGCTATTAAAGGATAAAAAGTTTGAATTAAAATGCAGTTAACTCTTTAAATGGAGAAAAAATGAGGATTAAAAATGTTTAAGGCACAAATCATTAAAATATATTTTTTATTTACAGATGGGGCAGCAGCCGCCTTAGTAGTAGGTGCTTTGGCAGACACGTTTCGGATATACGGCTCAGCTTCAGTTCCCTGCATGCGCATTTTCGTTGGATCAAAAACTTTGCGTTTCTTCGTACTCGTCTTTTTACAAATTTGCTCATGCTTTTGAATTCGAGCCGGATCAAAATAGCGGCCACAGATCTTACATTCGTCTAAGCCTGGTGGAGGTCCCGCTGTACTTCGTGGTGCGGAGGGTTTGCTCTTGCTCTTAATAACTCCCCCAGTCTACAATCAGCAAGAAAAGCACAAATCAGTATGAAAAGTAACAATGACATGAGTCACGCGTCACGCTGCGAGTAGGATAATAAATTAGGCAACTACACATAATGAAACGCTGTAATAATACGCGCAAGTTTCCTTATAATAACGATACACTTTTGTAAAAGTCTGGGTAGTTGGGTACATATATTTTCCGAGTTCATAGTTCATTGCATTTCACAAGCATAGTATTATTACAGTGTGAAGGTGTAGGTGTGGTTGTCTCTTTCAAACCTTTTTAGCTTTGCTGGAGGTGCTAGTGCCTGACAGAGTTCGACCTGTGACAGAAGAGCGTGCTCCAGGTGTGCTCTACATACAAAGACAAAAGTATTGAAGGCTAAACAATGGCAACAAATCAAAAAAAAATAATTGGTGAAAATAAAAAAGCAAGGCCGTAAATGGCATAAGCAAAGACAGACTACGCAGCGTGTACAATAATTAGGCTCAGCTTGTATTATTATTGCATTGCAGCTCTATTATGTTTTTTTAATTAAGGAACCTACACTTAAAGTAACTTTATATCCATGAAGTTGCTGTAACTTTCAGCGTTAAATTTCATGTGCCAATGCCACTTAAGCACATACACTATACCCCCATATTATTATCGTTTAATAGGAGAACAAAAAAATCGAGTAATTTTACACTCGAAAGTAATTTCTTTTGTTGAAACATTTAAGGAAAAGGATAAAAAAAGTGTCTTGTATAAAGTAGATTCTTTTTAAGCAGTGAACCATGTAAATGACAAAAAAGACACTCGTGTTTTCGAGTTCAAGTGACCTCCTTTCTTCCATTAAAAGATCAGCCAAGACCAAAGTAAAAAAAATGATAAAAATCTGAGCCTGATAAGTGATAGTGATAACTTATTTACATATCAAAACACCAAATTGCTTAAAAAGTCACCGTCATGAATCATGATTCATAATATTTCGTACAGTATAACAAGTTTAGTATAGCCTACGCCAACTACAATGTACAAGCTTATAACACATCACATTTCTTCATCCTTTGGTGAACTCATCCACCCAAATGGAAATACTATTACTGCACTCCTTCTTGTCTGAATTCATTACTACAGCGATGCGAATTGTGTAACTGTGCGAGCATTAAAAAAAAGTACAAACATTGATTCACGCGCTGCAAACATAATTATTATAGGTGTAACTAAATGTTTGCTGAAGCTACTACGTAACGTTATTATGAGTAGGCAACAAAACTGCAAAAGGTGTAGGAAGGAAATATTAAACCAACAAAAGTGAGTCTAATCTGTCCACAAAACCAGAATCATTCATTATAGGTTTGGGTTAAGATGATTTAATGACAAAATGGGAAAAATACTTGAAGCTTTGGTATGAATGAAACTCGTAAAGCTTTCAGCTTCTGGGTATGCTTTGCTTGGGTGCTCAACCAGATAAAAAAATATCTGAGAGCAAAAGCAAGAAGTAAAAATTGGTCTGTATAAGTTGTTGACTTTGTTACTGATATTTTCGTACAACAATAACAAAATTTTTACAGGATTGTTACCACCTGCATTGCACGTAGTTTCGAAATAAAAGAAAATCAAGTGTTGAGCATTGTTTAATAACACAAATTTTGAAACCGAGATAAAAAAAATAATTGATAGCGTTATCGTATTCGTTTTGATCTTTATCAAATTTAAAAGGGTTTTCTCATTAAAATTTTCTTTATCAAATGCTTTTTGATTTCATCAGTTTTGGTAGGACTATGAGCAGTAAATTACTGGCACAAATAAGTAATGTCCTTTCGAAGGTAATAACTGCTTTTTTGGACTGTTTGGTACTTGTTGTGAGCATATAAAATGCAAAGTACTATAGGGGCAAATTGATACGATATGCCAACTGGCATAAATTACTGAAACTCGAAACTAACATCACAGAATCTATAAATACGTCAACCTCTTATGGAAATTGCTCAAGCTGTTAAATAATATATTATGTTATTTTTATTTTTTTTGCAGCTAGTCTATTTCTCTAAAAGCTGTGAATAGGTTGTATATAACAACTTGAAAAGACTGATTGTTCCTTGTTCCATTCTAGATAAAAACGCCCCGTCCTACTCTCTTCCCTCCCGAAAAAAAATCTTACATGGCACTATTTGTTTTCTCGAAAATGCATTCTCATAATAATAAATTATCGAAATTACATCACCACCACCCAAAAAGCAAGCTGTCAGTGGAATTTTTTTTCATTCAGTTGCACTTCCATTTCGGGTTAATGGAATGCAGTCTGTGGTAAATGTACTTATTCCGGTGCAATGTACTCCAGCAGCAATAGTTCGATTTTTGCATGCATTTTGTTAACTAAATTTGCACAGTGCAAAAACTGTAGTCAAATATACAGCTTGTAATTCCATATGCAAATCTTGCTTTAGCTACACAGTTCCTGTTTCTGTAGTCGAGTCCTTCTTTCTAACACGCCACGGACTACGCTACATATTGAAACTGGACTGGACATTGACATTACACCTTTATCTATCAAGATAAAAAATGTACGTGTATTTATAGCTTCGAGCGGCAAACTGCAAAAATAAATTCGAGAACTCTCTAATTGATAGTTTACTGGAGCTATAAAGTGCAACTTGGTGGCAGAACAATGCGTCACAACACGCTCAAATTTCTCTTCCGTGAAAAAAAGCGAAAGCGAAGAAAATGAGGTTTAATTAGCTCTGTCATAAAATTTCTTTTTAGATGGGAAGTGTTCATTCATTCTTTTATCAGAAAAAAAGTTTACGTCATTCTGTAGACCGCAGTAAGGTAATAAGCGAGTCAGCCAAACAACAACCACGCAGAAAAAGTTTTGCAAAAAGCACATTTTCGCTAAAAGTGCATAAAAGTGCATTAGATGGAAAAAGCAGGAAATTGATATGAAGTCTTTTTGTTTACCATAGCAGTCGGCGTTTTACTACTGGACTTGATGGGAGAACTGGCAAATCTCTGCGTTGGAGACGTAGACTTTTGAGGGGGGCTACCTCCACCACCATTGGAAGCATTGTGATCAGCATCAGGTGAAGAAATGCTCGCTTTTTTCAGCTTGTTCGCCAAGGCATTCTCCCGTTTCTCCAGTTCATGAGCGTAGTCGGAATACTTTGTTGTGGTCGGTAATGGCGTAGTGTAGTCATGGTAACTATCTTCCGCGTTCTGAGGTGGAGGTGGTGGATGGCTGACAGTTGACTTGTTTTGTTGTCTTTGATGATACGGCTTAGCACCACCACCACCGCTTGAAGTACTGTTAGCACTGGACACTGAGTTGCTATTGGTATGAGCTGGAGCTGGAGAGTCTCTGGAAACACTATTTCGTTCCCTATTCAAGGAAGCTGTTCGATTACTGGAGCCAAGATTTGCAGGCTTCATCATTGGAGGTACGTGAGTGTTACGCATTCCATTCGTGTTATGAGCGTAATTGGCTGGATCACTTTTGCTGCTTGAGCTCCTACTTTTCGTACTTCCACTACTCGAATTTGTAACTACGAGAGGCTCCAAAGGATGACCCTTGTCAATTCCAGTGAGAGCACCGTTCCTATTCCCGTAACCATTTGAGCTGCTACTCAGAGTTCCGCCATTTTTCCTCCTCTCCTCGAACATTTGACGTACCTGTTACGAAACGCATATAATAATGTAGCAGATAATGAATAAACATTTTATTATATTATTCTTCTAATCAAACAATTTCAGATTCCACTGGTTACAAAAGATAATTCCAAACATTTTTCTGTACCTTTCCAGCTCCCACATTCGCCGTTACTGCGGAGTTATTGCCATTCATCAGTAAATTGTTATTGTTATTATGTGCCACGTTCATATTCGTCGAGTATCGGTTTGTGGATGGAGGGAGCACTCCGTTCAGACCTGCCTTCTGTAAGGCTTTCTGCTGCTGACTGTCCAACATTTGTAATAATTTTGCTTCCTTTTCTTGCATCTGCTTTTGTTGGAACTGAGCCTGCAGAGAAAGAAAATTTTGTATAGTTTTCTTCCTTTCTTCGCCCAATGAAAATAGTCTGCTAATGCAAAATACATCACGAACTTAGCTTATCCCTTTTCCTACCCAGACATGCTCATTTACACAGCCCTCCTAACCTGGCTACAGACTAAAACGAATCAATCAAAAAAGTTTTTAAAGTATTATTACCTGTATCCCTATGTACTTTTGTATTGTGGCTAGCTCAGGTGTGCATTATTACTTATGATGATTATTATAAAGTTCTTCAGTGTCCCTACATGAGCAACAGCCCACCAAAAACATACATTTTTTTCTACTACGCATTTTAATCAATGAAACATGCAATATCATGCCATGCAATACTGAAACGAAACGATTCGTTCCTTTTCCCTCTCTTCAACACCTGCGAGCACACCTCCTCTCCCTAAAGTATCGTGTCTCATCATCATCATAATCGTAATCACTTCATTCTCCATTAAAGTCATGTCAGGAATAAACATAAAAGTGTTCTTGTAATAAGCTTTCTTGCCGAGTTCTATGAAATGAGTCTGAACCCTATTTACACGAACAAGTAATCTCCCTTCAGATAAGTACGAAGGAGAATAACAGCGCAGCGCCAGATTTTTTAATCGTTTTTGTTACTTATAAAGAGCACAAAAAACTGTTTTGAAAATAAAACATTGTTTTTTTACAACAATGCAGCTTGGAAATATATTGAGGATCCTCCTCTAAGTCACGGCCCATTAGCTTAAAATAATTTCTTCTCTAAACAATGACCAATTTCGAACTTTGACTTTTTTTTCAATCTCCCCTCCCTTCTTAACGTTCCTGATACCATTTTTGTCTCACAATGTGCAATCTGCACAATAAATCATAGCATATAACGGCCCTAACAGGAGAATAACAGCGCAGCGCCAGATTTTTTAATCGTTTTTGTTACTTATAAAGAGCACAAAAAACTGTTTTGAAAATAAAACATTGTTTTTTACAACAATGCAGCTTGGAAATATATTGAGGATCCTCCTCCAAGTCACGGCCCATTAGCTTAAAATAATTTCTTTTCTAAACAATGACCAATTTCGAACTTTGACTTTTTTTCCATCTCCCCTCCCTTCTTAACGTTCCTGATACCATTTTTGTCTCACAATGTGCAATCTGCACAATAAATCATAGCATATAACGGCCCTAACCAGCGTCAACATTTTCTTCATTTTTTATTTAAAAAAAAGAAAATGGGAAGAGATTCATTGTTTTATGGAGCTGAGAAGCCACTCGGCACTCAGCTGCCACTTCACTTTTTTTGTGAAGAGGAGAATGGAAGTTTCTCATTATCATACAGTAGATTTGGCATTGAATCAAGTTAAGTGCTTGCAGCGAACCAAGTTAATGCTAATTTGTATAATTAAGTTGAAGTTTGGACAAGTTTTCAGCTGCTTCAGATACAAATAATGATAATCAATATATGCAACTTCGTGATTCAACTCTTTTCGGCTTCAAGCACAAAGATGTAAAAAGCCACCACGTAATAAAGCATATTCGTCTAAAATTAACCAAAGAGAATGTTTCCAAACTATGATTATTTAATTTTTGTATGCCATATTTTTACAGCCAAAAATATCATCACTGTCATATACTCATCTACAATTTCATTCTAAAATGAAAGTGTAGTGTGGAGGCTAAAAAATTCCATCCTTAGACTCCCTGTCATACGTCAGCAGAGAGGAAAAGTGAAGCGGAGAGCAGATAAGTGCATATTTGGCTATGTGCGCGTGGGCGGACTTATAATTTAGTACGTTTTTGAGTGATGCTTAGACATGCATCGTTGTTACTATCTCTCTCAAAATACGAGACGCCATCCCTCCACTGAGGAATAGTAACAAAAAGTACAAAGCCCGCCTTGCTAGCTAAAATTGGCTAAAATGCACCGAGCAAAAAAAGTTATATCAATTCAAAAAGTGCATAATTTTCTTTTCTATATGTAACTTTCATGAATTGCAATTTTTTAGTGCACATTTTAGCATCAAATTAACGATAAGGAAGAAACTGCATATATGTAAAAAAAAGTACCTTAATAATGGAATCTTCAATTGACCGAGTACTCGGAGTACGATGTGTCATGTACGTTCCTATATACGACTCCATAACTCTCGTCAGTCACTCCTCCGTTAATAAAAAAAGTACCTTAATAATGGAATCTTCAATTGACCGAGTACTCGGAGTACGATGTGTCATGTACGTTCCTATATACGACTCCATAACTCTCGTCAGTCACTCCTCCGTTATGCAGAACTGCATAATAATAATGTATGGGCACGCTCACAAGTTTTACCGTCTTCCGTGTGATGTTAGAAAGCACATTACTTTAAAGTTATTGTATTGTTTATGACTGAGTGTTATGGAGCAATTAGGGCTACAGTTGGTGTTGGTGCATCTTCAAATTATAGACAGCATCATTATCACCCACACCGTTATTTTTCCTTTTATGTAGAGATCCCAAAATCGCAATAACACCAACGATGAAGAAGTAAAAAAGGTAAACCGTAACTGTTGTGTCAATGATGTCGTAGAGAAAAATTGGATGATCAGTGATCACCTGTCAACCTTTTTTCGAAGAGAAAGGTGGCAAATAGATCACTCCGTAAAATGTTGCGACCGGCAACAATACGACGATTCGAAAAGCCTCCGCAGAAGAGAGAACGCCAAACGTTTATCTTTCTTTTAGTAACAATGGAACAGCGCATCCAAAAATGTCTCAATGAGTTTTGCACCAAAAAATTACTTTGTGCATGTCAATTTTTTAGCGATCAAAAACGAAAGATTTCTAACCCTATTTTTGTATTTTTTATCGACTCAGGTACTTCTGGATTTGAATTTGAATCTCTTTGTCGTTGCTCGATTTTCTCTCGAAAAGTGATTGTTGCAGATTGCAGAAGTGTGTATCACCGCCACCTTTGTAGGTAAATGACCCCATCTTTGAAAAAGTGTCACTCCATTTCAGAACTGATTCGGCAGCCGGCGNATTTATTGACTGATTTGAAAAAGTGATTGTTGCAGATTGCAGAAGTGTGTATCACCGCCACCTTTGTAGGTAAATGACCCCATCTTTGAAAAAGTGTCACTCCATTTCAGAACTGATTCGGCAGCCGGCGAAATAAAAGTTGCATATTTTTGCTGGTTGAATTGAATCAGGCAACTATTTATAATTTTCTCCTAAAAAAGCAGATGTCTTGACTGTATTGTATTATCGTTTTGTGTGGCGAAAGAAAATATCTCTGACGTAATACAACCAAAAAGGGATCCTTATCGGAAAGTAGCTCCACTTACTGTTTAATCATTCCGTTTAAAACTTATATTCCCGCAAAAAGTTTCAAGGAAGATATACAGTTCATTAGAGTATGTAATGACTAGTTCTCAGGTACTATTTTGTGTGGAAACTACTACACCTTGCACGCAGACAAAAAGATTTTTATCGTTTTTGTCATAAAAAACCAAATACACCTGTCTGGCTCATTTGGCGAATCGGTCTATTTAAGAAAAAAAGTTTTTTTGTAGGATTGCTGAAAATTAAGATAAATCAGACAGACGCTTTGTGTAAAATGCTTATCATGATCATTTATCAACCATGAAAAATTACGATACTGATCGAGCCGATGATGATGAAATCCGTCCAAATTTGATCTTTTTAACACGACACTTAAACCGCTTTCAGCCGAACCTGGCAGGATATTTTGTAAACAAAGTCGTCTGTCAACGCCCACACCGGAGCACCTCCGTTTTCCACAAATATCCAAAAATATCTGGCGAAATTCTTGCTCCAACAACTTGCTTTTTTCTCTCAAGAAATCGTGCTCAAGTGGAATTCATTTGTAAGGACAAAGCAAGGTAATATGAACAAAGTTGTGGATTTTTAACTTGATACGAAGGCTTTCCAAAGTCTAAAGTGGAGAAGAAAATGTCATAAACGGGGAAATTAACGATGACGTACTTGACAAGAAAACAATAAAAACTCTTGAAGTAAGCAGGTACACAGCAAAGACAACAACCGAACAAAAAATGCTTTTCGCGTTAAAATACACCTCTCCGAAAAATCGTTCCACTTTACAAGATGGATGCACAAAAGTCCATGAGAACTATGAGAAGTACTTAATAAGTTGATAATTGGAGTAACGTGCCTAACACAATCAACAAACTTATATGCAAAGGAAGCAGCAGAGTTTGTATTATTTTTTAGCAGTCCAGCTCTGCAAGGTATGCTTCCGTTTCCCTGAACAAGTTCACAACGACTGACATTCACCAAAACACATATTCCTGGAGAGTGGAGGTATGGCTGCTGGACAAAAAGGAGAAAGTAGAAAGCAAAGTTCTAGCAAAAAAGCAGCACCCATACCAAACCTCGAATGAAAGCAGTAATGAAAAAAAAAACTTTTTTTTTCTATGCAAACTTGCAAAGTATTACAATAGTAGCTGGCATAAAAAAAGAGCAACATTATAGCTGTCGTGCAATGCAAACATTACCTAGTCGGCCTGTTGATTATTTTTTAGCAGTCCAGCTCTGCAAGGTATGCTTCCGTTTCCCTGAACAAGTTCACAACGACTGACATTCACCAAAACACTGGAGCACTGGAGAGTGGAGGTATGGCTGCTGGACAAAAGGGAGAAAGTAGAAAGCAAAGTTCTAACAAAAAAGCAGCACCCATACCAAACTTCGAATGAAAGCAGCAATGAAAAAAAAACTTCTTTTTTTTCTATGCAAACTTGCAAAGTATTACAATAGTAGCTGGCATAAAAAAAGAGCAACATTATAGCTGTCGTGCAATGCAAACATTACCTAGTCGGCCTGTTGTCATGCTCATTGCATTGCTTTGTACAAAGTTGGAGTGTTTTTTGTGGCAAAGTTTAACTATTTAGATATACGTATAGCAGGCAGTAGGCAGTTGATTGAAAGGTGGGTAACCGATGTACATTTAGGTAAGGATATGTATACCTTCATGGAGTGATATATGGTTCAATTCAAACAATTTTTTTAACGTTCCCGAATCCCGAGTGCGTTTTTAATAATTCCCCAATGAAGGAAAAAAATCGCAAATGAGAGAAACTAGTATTAACAGGAAGTATTACGGGATACAAGCTATTTTTCTTGTTGATGTAGGGGCATGTATATCCCTCGGGCTTGTGATTTTGACTATGCTTTTTTTATACTGGACACGGGAACAAAGCGGTTTCATATGTCTCCCTCTACTAGTATTATGGTATCTGAGACTCAAGGAAAATATGCACGAGTACGTAGGCAATCTAGTCGCGTCCAATTTTTTTTCCTGTTATGTATCCCACAATCAAATAGGAACGTGTATTTAATGGAAAGGGGGTGGCGTGTCATAAATACATTTTTTCTTCCGTACAAATTCAACACAAATAGGTACACTCGTATAAAATTGCAATTTGGACTTTTTGTATCGGTGGAGAGATTGATGGGGAGTAGCACTGAATTGAATTTTACATGACTCATCATCGTCATCGCCGATTTCCAAGTAGCCAATAATATACTTTAGTATGCAATAATACACTGCGAAAGTACTAATTCCTCGCACGAGTAGTGGAGAATCCAGCAGTTCGCCCACATCGCGTCACAAATACTTTTTTGTAAGTTCAAAAAAATATATATCAATAGCTTTATACGGTGCCGTGTTAGCAGTTGGCAGTTGGCATTGCTGACTTATTTCATATAAAATGCGAAAAATTGTTAACTTTGTCATCTTTTAGCGGAGCCAAGGACAATCGATCCTTACTGATATACGAGATATATATGTGAGTGATGTCTAAAGTGGCTGTTATAAAATGACAATGAACTAACATGAATTTCCTGTTGTTGGAAACCGCCACTTCCCATGTTGCAGTCTCCATTGTGTAGTATGAAATGGCAATGGCATGGCAGTTTGGAAAGTTTTTTTACGCGCAATTTCAAAAAATTCCGAATAAATATTTTAGTATTTGGAGCGAGAGTTGGATGCACTGTAATGTTGATGCTCCCAAGTTGTATAGTATTTCATTCTTGCGAAAAGCTAGGCACACTATCAGTTACTATCAGCCTCTTATAAAAATGAAACACCTGGCGAGAAAGCAACGACATTTTATCTCGAAATCAATAGTAAAACAAAAGAAAGAAAAACAAACAGTATCATTTCCGGTTTGGGAACGGTTAATAGGTAATGAAACAAGTGTTCTGAGAAAGCAAAATTAATACTGAAACAGATAACATATTGTAGCTAATCAAACAGCAAAAATATCATGATTGGAACATAGCATAAAGCTGTACACTACTAGTGTATATGCCTTCATTGCATTTACGGGTAGGAAGGACAGGTGTCTTTCTTTATATAAGTATCCCCACGCAGACATTCCACAAATATCCGAAGTAGAAAATGGAAGAAAAACTAGTTTTACTTATATGCAGCAAGGGTCCCTAAAATAATCCGATTAGTTAATACCTATTAACAAAATCGAAATTAATTCCAAAAAGCAAATATAGATAATTTAAAACGATAGTAAAATTAATAATCAATACCATCCATTTTATAATTGATTTGTTCTTCACTACAAAATCATCACTTCCAAAACGTTCTTTTAACAGAGCTATAAAACTGTGATGCATAAGAGAAAGTAGTTTTTTTACACGTAACGTTTTAAATTAATGCCAGACAGGCGGTATCATCGCCAATAATAGAAGTAGATGTATGATTTGCATGCGAGACCGGGGCGTAAGTAGTAGTAGCGGTTTCATCGTACCCCAGTGAAAGTTCTCGTCACATGTGGCGGTGTCCTTACACAGTGGCATATGCCAATGAAAAATAAAATTTGTAAGCTGATTGTGATGAGCAGACGAAATTGATATCAATAAATCAAGGCTTAAGTACACTCTCATGAGAAGGGGAAGTCACGAGCCTTGTCCTTCATTCGCATTACACCTGACAATGATTTCTCCTTGAACAAACAGCTCAGTGGTTTATATAGTACATGCATGTGGACATTACTT
>JAHZND010000097.1:0-26287 GCA_027744115.1 Acrocyrtus sp. NNG-2020
AATATGAATGGTTGTTGCTGCTGAAAGTCAAAAATCTGCGTGCGTGCATAACAAATGACTCAAGTTCCAGTGAAATCACGATAAACTTTGTGAGAGCCAGAATATATGAATATTCATATATTCTGGCTCTCACAAAGTTTCTTAAGATAAAGATATCTTTATCATCTCGTAGTAAGCTTTAGATTTTGAGGATTTTCGGATGTTTTTGTTTTCATTTCTCACAGTTTGACCGACAGTGAGTAATGTGGGATTTGATGTATTTTTTTTCTTCTTGAATGATAATGCTCCTCAATTGCATTCTGATTCTGATTAGTACTTCTTGGAAAAAATTACATCATTAAGTATATTACAAGTACACAGGAATGCCTAGCTTAATGACTGTTTCGAAAGAATTATATTCCCTAGTGTCCAAATAAAATTGTTTGTACATATATAGGTACCTAACATGTCCGTGAAAATACGGTTGCTGATGTTTACACACTGCTTTTTTCACTTCTAAAGCTATAATTCAGTTGAATTTGGAGTTGCGTCAATGCTTGCGGTTATATGCATGTTAGTAAGTATAGCATGGTCTGCGTATTTTGGAGAGACCCAGGAAGGAAATTTGGTTTAAAAGAATTACCTATTTCAGTATTTTATCCTTCACCAATTCCCTTAATTTGTCAGCAACCATAGGCATTAATCGATATCGGTTGCGTTGCGGCATAAATCCACCAGTCCACGCTGCATTACAGATATTCTTTATAAGACGGCTGTATAGAAATTACTTGACTATAGACGGTTATAACGGATTACAAACAAGAACTTATTTTCAGATTTATACGAAAAGCTTACACTATTACTACCAGACAGATTTTCTAATTAGAATAATAATTACACTTGAGACACGGCATAAAAGCATAATGTCAAATGTATGGGAAAAAACTGCAGTCACCCGTGGCGCTATGGTGGAACTGCTTAATTTGCTTGACTCCTGTAACAATAGCACAGTTAATATTGCAATATCGCAAAATCAATTACCATTACCATTTAATTTAACCAGATTAGCTTGGATTTATTCCAATTTCCGTAAAAGTTAGTCTGAATCCCTTTTCATTTTTTGTGCAGCTGCTGCTGCCTACAAAGTAGGTAGCTGTGTCGGAATGAATTGAGATTTTTTCCTTATTCATTGTCATAATTGTCATCATCTTCATCTTCACCGTCATAATTTAAATGAATTATGATGATGGTGCTGATGACGGTGCAGAACAGGAGTTCCATGAAAATATAATGTATAGCTGAAATCAACTTTTAGAAAAAAGGACAACGCTCATTTTTATTCCCATTGTAGTCGTCATTTTTGTCGTGTTTGTATGAGATTGAGAAGGAACTTGTTTTTCATTATCTATTACATACATACTTGAGCTAATAGTGAGCTCCACTTCTTCAAGTACAGCATTTTCCCCAATAGTGTACAAACTAGCAGAAAAAATACTCTTCCCTAAAATGCTTAATTATCCTCCTCCAGGAATGGAGTTGAAAATTTCATTCTCTCTGTGGTTTAGCGAGCTGCGAGTTTTAGTGACTTGTGAGCAAGTCGTCACTTCACTTCATGTCTGTGCATTAATACAATTTTTGTGGCTTTCTGTTTACTCCTCTATCATCATTCCATATAGTAAAACAAATTGTGTGCTTTAATATTCCATTGTACATGTAAGGAGAGAAAAAAACTGAGAAAAAAATGCTCATGAAAAGTGGTCACGCTTTCTTACGAAATCAACTTTAGCTGAGGTCCTAAAGCACACACAACTGAGATTTTGAAAAGGATGCAGAATAATTTCACTTTTACGAGTTATTACTAGTAAAGCAGAGGACGAGAAGTAGACTATCCGGCATCATTTTATCGCGGTGTGGTGTTGATGTTGGCGTTTCCATATATTATTTGGCGTTCTCACACGTACATGTGAAAAACAGTCAAATGGTGGAAAGAGAACAGACATGTTTGTGATAAACTACGCTCTCACTGACCCTCTTTGACCACATTACATAAACAGTTTTCACAGTAAATACAAATTACAAACGACGAGAAATATTCATGAGGGAAGTCTCTAATCACAGTAAAACGTTGAAGAAGGGAATCTGAGAAAATTGTTGCACTTACGTTAGACTTAAACGTGTGAGTTGTGTGGTTTAAGCTGTTCTACTTAATTTTTTTGGCGAGTTCACTTAACCCCTGAAATGAGAAGATGAAATGAAGAAGCATCAGAACTACGTTGTTACATTCTGCACTGCAAAAGGAAGTAGTGAGCCTTCATCGCCCCTCATGGAGAGAAAGCAAGGATCGTCAACGTCCACAGATCGTCTCATTGATTTTCGACAGGGTCACGAGGATCACCACGCGAATATAGTGAAAATGGATAGTGACGGGGATATAATAGACGGTGGTGGGGATAGTGGCAGTGATGAGATTTCTAAGGACCAGGCGGTAATATCAAGAATTCGTGATAAGTTCAGGGGATGTTTACTGGGAGCGTTGGTGGGGGACTGCATAGGGTCGCTTTTTGAGAGGGACTACTCCGTTTCATTAAATTTGTTGGAGGACTTGTATCATTCATTGACTAATTTGAGTGAGGATGAGAAGTTGATGGATTTGCATGGGATTGACTTAACGCTGGGGCCGAAGAAAGTGAGAGAAATTTTGGACACAAAGAGACAAAGTTATGCAAGTATTATAAGTGAAACTGGGAGTGAGAGTGATGAAGATAAGGCACCCAAGTTCAATAAGCCCCAACATGAAGGAATGTTTCTGAGAAGGAATTCTGCGCTTGCGTCGGGGACATCTGCGACGATTCCTGCAACGGAAGTTTTACGGAGAGGATCATTTTCTAGACCGATAGAACGCTACTCAGATGACACCGTAATGACGAAATCTGTACTTTACTCGTTAGTAAAATGCAAGGGAGTTGATGCACGACATTTGGCCAGGCAGTTGACGGAGGATTACTTTCTCAACTTGAATCGGAAGTTTGGAGGATATATTCGAGACATTTTTGTGCAGTTGAGAGAAAATGGGTATACGGATCCGTACACGCCTGCAAAGAAGTACTCGAATGGAATTGGAGCGCAAGGAAATGAAGCCGCGAGTAGGGTTAGCCCTATAGCCCTCTTCTGTTGGAATCTAAGTGAGCAGCAAATTGTTGTGGAGATGGCTTCAAAACAAGCTAAACTGACGAATGCGCATAGGTCAGGGGTGCACGGAACTGTACTACAGGCATTAGCAGTTCATGCTGCGTTCAATTGGGGATTTCAGAGGGAAGTGTGTAAGGATTGCGGAGTTGGTGTGGGGGATGAGAATGCGACCTGCTCTTCATCATCCTCGTCCAGGCATGGGTCACCCCTCTTGGTAAGGAGGAGGCAGTCACAGTTTGGAGCGAGAGGCTTGGAAATCCCTCCTCAAGCAAGGGTTCTGATGGAGCAACAACCAAAATACTTTTGTGAGCAGGTCCTGGAAAAAATGAATATTGTGGAGGGGAGGGGCTCCAGTCTCTTTGAAAATTTAAGACAACTCGTGCACAGCAGGTATACTCATACTCAGTTTTGTAGAAGTAAATAAATGCAATTACTTAATCTGCACATGGTTCTTTTCACTTTTATCAGTGTCAGTGGACTTAATCCGAATAATAAAGAATTTCTCAAACCAGCCGAGCAAACTTACTGCGATAAACTCCGTACCATTCTGGAATTTCTAGCTAGATCTCAACCCCCCAGCAGGATTGAAGTCATAGAACGACTAGGGAATGGATTAAAAGCAATAGATTCAGTTCCTACGGCCGTCTACTCTTTCCTCTTCGCCACAAAATATGATATGCTACCGGATATGACAACGCAAATTAAAAGTCCAGTCTTACGATGCATTTTTCATGCTATTTCTATAGGAGGAGAGACAGACAACATGGCCAGCATGGCTGGAGCTATCGCAGGAGCCTACTGGGGATACTCACAAATTCCCAATGAAATTTTGAGGGTATGTGAAGGTTCACCGGATATCTTAAAGCTGGCAGACGAACTTTTTAATATTTCTGTTAATACTAAAAATATAAATAAATGTCCCTCATGTAATAACTAGTACAAAAAACTAAAAAAAAGTAATTCATTTTGAAAATGATTGAAGATAAACTCGTTTTAAATTGTTAAATAACTTCAAAAACTAATTTGGAATAAATAACTTGAACTTGACCAAAAATACTTAAGCAATTAACGTACAAATTTAGCTTTGAGGATTCTTATTGAGCTGAGTGTGTAGGTATACAAAGTGGAAAAAATCACTATCAAATCAATAAAGTAGCATCGTATATTATTGTAGTCGAGCGACTTTATTTTTCAAAAACCGAACAATACACAGGCTAAGATCTGCATAATAAATAAGAAGATAATACATAATGCACTTATTATTGTGCTGGAGCATAAGGTGGAACGCAGTGATAAATATAAATGTGCTAGTAGTTACGCTAGTATTGAAAAATGGAAAGTGCTTATCTAATCTGTAACAACACTGACATTGACGTTAATCAAATGGCTCTTCACTGTTCAAAATCTTCTTTTCATCGAGCTCCTTGAAGCGGGTTATCAACTGTTCTATAGATCGTTCCCCGAGGATCTTGTTGTCTCGAGTGCGCACGTTCACAGTTCCTGCTGCTTTCTCTTTGTCACCGACGACTATAAGAGGACAGATAAAATGATAAAAATGTAATTATGGAATCATGCACTTTACATGATGAAATACTTTCAAAAGATTAAATAAGAGTGCCTCTTTTAAAAAAGAGCTTGAACTTACCAAGTTTGGCTGGGGCTTGAGCTCCTGCCTCTTCTTTTGTGGTGCGGCATCCGGCATTTTCTTCTTTTTTGGTGGATTCCGGATTGTACTGGTAATATAGAGATCGTCAGTATTATCCTCTTCTGTCTTTACAGCTGTCTGGTAAAAAGTAAAAATTAAAAGCAATGATACATATACGATTAGAAAACAATTGTTGTCAAAAAAGTGCACTGACAAATATGGAGGGCAATTAATTCTTTTAATATTACTGCAACAAATAAATGATCCAAATTGCAAATGTCAGTATAGTAATAACCTAACTAGCCTTCAGTATGGCATGCCATTACGGAATTAATGATTCACTTACAGATTCACTTCTCTTTTGGAAAAACGCGGATGTCAATTTTCTCAGCGACGATATCTGACAAGGTGATGATGCGATGTCACCAAAATAGCCGACCAACTTCACAGAATTTCTTGACGTAAACGGAACACCCGGATTAGCAGAATGACAGCTGTTTCGAAATATTTGATTTCTACTCGCGATTGCAACTAATTTAGACTTTAAAATCTGACGACACACAACCATTCCCTTTCCAAATTTCTTGACGTAAACGGAACACCCGGATTAGCAAAATGACAGCTGTTTCGAAATATTTGATTTCTACTCGCGATTGCAACTAATTTAGACTTTAAAATCTGACGACACACAACCATTCCCTTTCCTCATCTCCGTATTGCCTCCTGATACGCAACTCTCTCAATTAAGAATACTTTTTTTGAGTCCGCTACCTACAACAATGCGCAAAATCTGCTTCAATTGTTCCTAATTCACTCTACAATATGAGCCGAACATGAATTTGCAATGCCGTGCCGGAGCAGTAAGATATTTCAGCAAAAGTTGCTCTTGCTATGCTATGCTCTGGCGTATTCATTCCCTGCAGAGAAATTGCATCATCCAAAATCTAGCGCAAATTGTCGAGCTCACTGCCTTGTCCTTGATGCATGCATAGCAAAAGGCGTAGCAGAAAAGCCTTTTTTGCTCTTCACTCTTTTTGGCTTGGGCTTTGGACGTGAAATGAATGAGCGATGTATTTGCGCGTTGCGCCTTCTCTGGAAATGTATGACTAATTATGTTTATGAATAATTGCGATTAGTTGCTTTTGGCTTTTACCGTAAAACTGTGAAATGTACAAACAAAAAACAATGTTTACTTTATCTTGTTTCGGTCATCGGTGGCTCAACTATTAACATCAGTGAAGTGAAAATAATTCTTCGTACTTTGAAATATGCGTGTAACCTATAAAGATAAGCGATAATATAAGATAAAAAAGAATATCAAGTCGTACACATACATTTTTTGTACTAGTACAGAACGAGAACAGTACATAGGTATCTTATTAGTTTTCACACGTTTTAAATATTTTTATTGCACTGTAAAATCTGACTATTTTCACTTAAATTGTTCCATAGAAGAAATCATTGATTATTGATTTCATGTTCATACGCGAACAGAAATGTAGTAAACAATTCATTCAAAAATCCTTTAGGTAAAGCACTAATGATGTACATCTAATAAGAAGGCTAGCACCTTTACAAATATAAATTTACTATAATTATTATTATGTTCCTTACAATTAATAAATAATACTCAACAGTATCACCAATAAACGAGCGTTATAATAATTTACATAACCTAAAAAATCGATAAATTGCTTTGCATCTATGTAAACTATGATCTATCTATAATGTTATTTGGCACACGTTCTGTTAGTAAATTTTTACCTGACCTGACGATAAAAAGATACATATTTTGAAAGTAGATGTTACTGTACTGTAACAGTATTAACTTCAGAGCCCACCAAGTCTATTTGAGACTTTCCCTCGCGCACTTACCTAACCTAAGCTTATTGCCTTTTCGAATTTTGCTTCGGACCCCTGGGCCCATAATAGACATTTCTTTTTAGTCTTGGAGCGCTCCCTTGCTGATGAAGCAATCCGATGTGCTTTTTAAGTGTCGTCATTGTTCCAAACGCCATTGGACAGTGTTCACATTGGAAGGGTCTAATATTGTTGTGTAAATTCATGTGACCCTCCAAAGTTACCCGCTTGTTAAATTGCTTTCCACAAATTTTACATTTCAACTCCTCATCGTGAAATGGCTTGTGCACTCGTAGCCGCTCTTTACTTGTAAATTCCTTTCCGCAGACTACACAGACAAAATTGGCCTTCCCATAAGGGTGGTGAATGGCCTTATGTTTCTTCATTGCATAGGAAGGTATTGATTTCCCACACATTTGGCATAGTTCACAACTTTTAAGAAGATTGTTATCACTGTGCTTACTCAGTTTATGATAATCGAATGAATACTTATTAAAGAATTTTAGGCCACATTCGTCGCATTGATATGAATACATTGAATGTGCTTTAGGATTTCTAGCGGTTTTTGAGGACATGGGATTTACTGATGAGCTTCCCTAGCTGTATTAACACTATCATCAGCATCAGTATGCATGTTTAATTTATGCCTATTTAAAGAAGAGTTGGACTGAAATTTTCTACCGCATTGTTCACACTGGAATACTCGATGTCGATAAGTTGGGGGTACTTTCCCATTTGCTATTGCCTCATTTCTTTGTTGTTCACTTAAATGAACAAAAAATTGATGGCGCTCATATCTCAAGTTGTTATTATAAAAATTGATTTTGCAGATTTCACAATTGTACCTTGTGTACATATTAGTTCCTTTGTGTTTATATTTTATATGAAAATTAAGGTGTGACCGGCTATGGAATCTTATTCCACATTCATTGCACACAAATAAATTCGAATGAACCTTATAAACATGAAACCTAGCTTTATGGTTTCTTTTTCCTTTTTGTTTGATAACCTTAGAACAGGTAAGACATAAGTAATTGTCAAAACCTACTTTTTTGAAAACAAAGCTTCCTATTGAAATATCTTTTGTGTTTGGGTCAATCCTCAAAGCGGTATTCTGACCAGCCGAGTATCTGAGAGTCACTATTCGTTGCTGCTTTGGCTACATTAGTAACTTTTGATCCGACAGCTTCGCTTTTATCTTTCACTAAACTACGTTTTGTCCCTTTTATTCGAACTTTGATACGTTTGCCTTTTGCAGACGCCTTACTCTTATCGGATATTGTTAATTCTTTTCCTTGCTTCTTAACTGGCAATGAAGAACTGGTGCTGCTAGTCGGTTTACATTGATTCCTAGCCTCCAATCTTGGTATGTCATCCTTCTGCAGCCTCTCCCATGCCGCCATGAAATTATCTGAAAGGGCCTTTGCTTCAGCAGCAACCTACGCATTCCACAAATTAATATCAGTACAGGACAAATATTTATAGTACAGTACATAGCATATTTTATGACAATTTAAAAAAAATCGCGAATCTACCTGCTGTGATGTCGGTGCCCGTTTCGGCAACAAGTATTCATCCGCTTTAGCCTTCTCCTTAGCAGATATCTAAGCAGTAAAAACATAATAATAATACTACATACATATAATCATATATAGGTATACTAATTTTATGTTACTTAAAAGAAACGGAACGTATCCTTACTGATACAGTCACAGCAGCACAAGCATTTAACTTTCTATAGTGCTCATCGGAGCCGGAATTGCTTTTGCATCTATTCACATTCACAGACTCGCAAACTTGATCAGACTCTTCTGTGCCGTCTTTATTGAAGCCAGAGTGCACGTTCACGTCGTCATCAGTATTCCACTGATCTATGTCACTCTCTAGCTCTTGCTCACTTGACTTTGTTTCATCTGTTATGACACAGTTTCCTACATGACTCTAAAAATATTACGAGAATAATATTTAAAATTATCAAGCGATAATCGACATAAAAATAAAATTGCAAGCTACTAATTAATAAAAATTGAAATCATTGTCAATTTTTGAATTTGTGTGCTGTGCTTTTACCAATTAAGATTTGGTGTCGCACTATGGAATACATCTGGTTTTGCGTATACAGATCAGCTAAAACAAAATCCTCCTCACAAGCTTTTGCCTTGACCTTAATTTCGCCAGTTTCTCTTATCAATCTTTTCTCTAGATAGGTCAATTGTTCTTCTTATAGCCGAAAGCATTTCCAACTGACTCTTGCAGCTATCACAAAATGGAAACGGCGACTGCGCCGCGTTCATCATTACATCATCTTCCAGATTCACATTTAAGAACTTGCAGAACCGGCGGAAAAGGTTAAATTCTTCACGGGACCAACAACTCCAAATGATTATGTTTGGCATATCAAGGTCATCTATATTCCTTCTAACGGGAACTGAATTTGGTTCAAAGTGATGGTAGCAGACAACACAATGGATCGGCTTCAAATCGTCCATTGGTTGACTATCCCCATCTTTCGGTTCCTCCTGAACTGGGATCGTTCTTTCAGGTACCTGACAATTAAAATATAATATATTAGATTGTTGATTATATTTACCTGTGAACTTTAATTTTTATATACAATACAATGTATGTAATCTCAGAGTTGTTTTCCTTTCCAATAAGTGGTAAGCTAAAAATGTGTAATGTGTAGGTATGTAGCTTTTTGTAGCAATAAACTAGATATTATGTAATTAATTCGCTCTACCTGGTCACATCTCTGGACAGTTCCAGCCACTTCTCCATGTTCGTTGTTTTCGACCGTTGCACAGCTATAATTTAACTGGATTCTGCTATCTGGCAAATTTAATGTTGGCACAGCCGTTGGCAGAAGTTTTGGTAGTGTTTTGATTCCGTACTTTTCATACAGTCCATTTCTCTTATAATCTGCTTGTGAAAAATGCTCCGAACATATCACTGCGTAGTTGACGTTTACAGGGTCCTTTCGCTGGCATGCCTGTAACCACTTCGTCCTGTGCTCATTTTTTGGAAACTTGTGAAAGTGAATTGTTTTTTCTACACTATCACCTTTAACATTTTTTCGATAAACGTTTTCACACGTTGCAACAGCACAAGATGGCATTATTGCAATTTTGTAGCAGTGTATCAAACCGCTACGAATTTTCTATTTTTCAAATAAAAATCATTTATTAGGGTGGAAAGGAAACTGTTGTTTTCTTACCCCTCTGATCACCTAAAAACACTTTCTAGCAGTGTCCACCTACAGGTGTTTTCCTTGGCTTACTAAGCTACCGCCGTCTCCAATGAACTTACGTTGAACGTGAGAGCACTCAATGATTACCCAACTACTTATCATGGAATAGTGATTTGCAGGAGCCTACTGAAATGGAAAATGGAAGGTAATGGCCAAGTAATGGCTGACGCATTTTGTAACAACTTACATATCTGAAACATTTTAAATCTCCTTTCCTGGATGTGTGGTCCAGACAGATGGCATATACATACTTGAGATAAACTGATTTATCCTTGGAACGCATTAGGCAAAAATACCTAGTCGAGATCATTCCAGGAAAAAATGAAAGCATGATGGTGATATAAGTAGTCTCACTTTACCCCATAAAGATATTTCGTTTCCAGTGTAGAATGATTACTGCATTTTTACATTTGTAGGTAGTTGGTTGAAATGGCGTTTGCTGGGCGTTAGAAGGATTGGAATCAAGGAAAGATAATACCAAATAGTATAGTTGTTTTGTAAAAATCCATTTTAATTAATGTATTAATTTTTCATTCTTTTATTCCACTCGAAAATAACTAGCAACTTGGAACCCTGATGGCAGTTACAAGTACACTCACTCCAAACAATTTTTAGAGCTTACACATTCTTCCAAAGTGTTACAAATACAAATACAGTTTCTCGATACAAAATAGACTTTTGCTGTTACACTTACCCCATATTACGATTTACAAGGAAATTCTTAGATTGATGGGAATAAAAAGTTCTTAGAGGACTATAAATCGAGGTAAATCATCGTTGTCTATATACAATTTTGCCAATTGTTGTTTAATGTTTTAATTTACATTCACAACTAGATTTTTACAAGAAGCTATGACTTTAGTCATGAATGAGTATTATTTATTTAAAGTTATCATACGAAACTGGTTCGAAATACCCAATAAACTGCTGTCTATTCTAAGAACCATGCGTTATTGTTTTAGCAATACAATTTACCATATAATAATTTATTTACAGAGTTACAGAGTAAGCTTTCTTCTGCTAAAAATGCCGCTTACGATTAGTGTAATTACAGATTCCATCCCACTTGTTCACTACAACTATTTCCTTTTATGATAGCAATTATGTAAATGTGACGGTTTTAATTTCTAGTGAAAAAAGTAGGTAGGCAGATCACATATAGGTCTCGTTTGAAACTTTGAAACAGAAAACTGTTATGAATTGGAAGTGCTCTGGGTAGCGCTTTCTGTCGCCTGGGAGGGTGACTCCTCATCTTCTTCATGTGGGGGATCCACCACAACGGCCACTGGACTGTTGTCATTATCGAAACTTTCACCAGTTCCATGCTCGTCTTCATAACTGCTATGATGGAATTCACCCTCTTCTCCATCTCCATTGTCAAAGGAAATAGACGGGATTGGGGGTTTCCCATTATCGTTATCAAGAATGAAAGGCTGCTCTCTGCCAGTTCTTGGTCCTTTCCTGCGCCGTCGTCGCCCCTTCTGCTTTCCGTACCTTTTCCTGTTCTTTCTTTTGCTCTTATTACCCAACATTTCTAAGATTTCCGGGAGAATTTCTTTCTTGTAGGTATCCAGCAGAAGGACTTCCTGTTTGTTCACTCTCCCCTTTCCAAGGAGAATATAGGCTACATCTGGAGATATTAGTTGGTTCGGGTCACTCTTTTTCTCAGCATTTGGACCTTCCCCAGTCCAATCGATGTCACTAAAGCCTAAGCTGGAGGCGCTGTCCCGCCTTTGTTGCTGCCCACTATGCGCACTCCCACTGTCCAAGCTGTCGGTGGAAGAGGAAAAGTCCCACTCATCATCGTCTTTGTCTAACATGTGGGTCATTAGTAGCACGAGATCTTTTCCTGTAGGGACGTTCACAGCATACTCAATTAGCCCCTTGGTGCTGGGAACTGGTAAAATGTCTTTCTCTAAACGGGCAGTTATAGCGTCAATAGGCTGAGCTATTGGGAATCCAGGTCCGGTCAGAAGTCGAACTGTGCCGTGGACAGAAATCGGAATAGGATCTGAACCCTTTCCACCTTTTCCGGGTTTTCCAGTTTTCCCGGTTTTTCCAGTTTTGTTTGACTCTGGCGAGGGGCTTCGACTGAAATGATCCAATTCTTCCTTTAGGAATAATGTGTGAAAAAGAGGAATCGCCTTTTCACGTCCACCCATGTGCTGAGAAATCACAGCGAGGCATTCTAGGCAGGACTGACGAATTCTTCGTTCCTCATTTAGCATGGCCAAACATATCTAAGATTTAAAAACTCATTAAATATGTCATTCAAAAATGAATTGTGACGATTTTCATAGAAAATGTTCATCAATTTTGTTTATACCCATCCAGCAATTTCTTCCAAATTATGAAAGTCCATCTTTTGGAAAAGTAAGCAGGGCATACGTAAGGGTGTCTATTGCAGCAGCCTTGGTCTTAGCTCCTGTGGTAGTCTTCCCCTGCCCACTATCGCTCTCCATCACCAGAATAAAGTAAATTGGCCGAACCACCAAAGCGGGACCAGCAACCGTCACCAATCTGGCCAAGCAAAAGCTCGCTTCAGGTCGGATTTTGGAGCTTGAGTCTGAGCTGTACTTGCAGAGGATTCGGAAAAGCCAGGATAAATCAGCATACTTCAGATTCTGGCTGTTGTGCATTTCTTGAAGACGGTCGCAGAGAACCCGGATTGCACTCAGGCAGGATATTTGAGTAATGTAATCATCTTCCAACTTATTCTTTCTCACTTTTCTAAGTATTCCTGATGTGAGGGAAATTAGTGAAGCCATGTGATCCTCCAGTGTCTCTGGAGACACTATTCGAAGATTATGCGACAAAAGTGAAACCATTTCTGGCAATGACTGGTATTTTCGACTCTCGTCAAACTTTGGTGGCTCGTAGACGCCCGAGCTGGTGCCCTAGTTTAAAGAAAAATTATAATTAAAACTTCCTCATTACATACTTTAAAAGGGTCGACCCAAATTACAAAAAGAGCGTAAATATCAAATGTCAGCATTTTTCTAGTTATAAATTCATTCTAGTCAACGTGCGCACTACTCATTCACATGACTTCCCTTTTATCTGCAGACTTCCCATTAAATTTTCATCGTTATAATTAATTAGCTTCATAAAGCGTATGTGGTTACAAATTGAATTACTTTTATAGGGCGAACCTATAGTTCGCCATTCATTAGCGTCCAATGTATGAGCGTATGGCACCTTTTATAAGAACTAAATAGTAAAAAAAAGGTCAGATATAGTACAAAAGAAAATGTGAGAATGAAGCGGAACGGAGACGAAGTGAAAGATGCTCTACTTTCCCCATTTAACATTCGGATTGCATGCAACCGGAGCCAGGAAAAAGAAAACCGAGGGGACTATTACATACCAGCAGTCCCGTTTTTTCTTCGCTCTCTCGCATCCATAAAAAGGAACACGGACTTTGGCTAAGAATTTTCATATTACAAAACAGCATAAACGGGATTGATGTAGTCACACTAAAACTGGATCAAGAGGGAATGAACGAGGTCAAGTCGAATTTTTTTTCTTTTTGTACAGTGCAATTGGATATTTCGTGCGAGGTACCTAAATGTACTGGAAATGCTTGACGTTTCAAGACTCCAGCCCTTTTTACTCTTACCGATACTACCGATACCGATGGAAAAAGGAAAATATGAAGGTAACATGCACCATTTTTTAATAAAAAGCACAAAAAAAATCTGGAGAGTGGTACCAGGGCCAAATTGTGAAAAAATAGTTGACCGTGGGTGGCCTACAATCAATACTACTGGGCGTATTAGTAGATATGATGTGCAGTGAAAATTGCGTTTTCATATCAGAAAAAAATTTACTGCTGCTGCGGATTTATAATAAATCATACGGGAGAAAACAATAAGCGGTAGGAACTGTCTAAAGTCTGACACATGACGAGTTTTTATGGGGAGTGGACGTCTGTAAATAATGAGCTGAAAGATATTGAAAAAGGGATTTCTAAAGTGAACTTGAACAGGAATTTGCACGAAAGTGGTGCAGTAAAAATGGCCATTAAGCTGTATTAGAGAAAATGAAACTATTCTACGGCTACCTTCATTATAATGTCTGGGCAGGATTATTATTTTGAAGGATTCTGAATGAAAATGGTGGCATTTCCATTCAATTTTAAAAAGTTTTATTTAAGGAAACCTGGTGGAGAGGTCAAGTCTAATAAATGTTAAGTGTACTTAAAGTAGTTCACGTGCTCATGTTTATTTAAGACACGCGGTGAAATGCTGCCGAAGAGAAATTGACAGGTAGCATACAGCGCAGTAGGTACTTGTTCACAGCTAAATTGATGTAGGTATGTAAGTTTTGGCATGCTGAGTTATTCATTCCAAAACTAATTTTGGCAAGAAACAAATTACTCTTTAATTCTATGCAGCCCTTACAATCTGTCTTGCGGCAACATGCTGTGAACTTTGTGCTAACTTCCCAAGTGACACGCATTATTTAGGCATCTGGAGCATTATAAAAGCAATTCAAAACATGTATCATTACAGAAACAGAAACGGGATTTTAAATGTTTATTTAGGACCGAACAAACCTACATAGTAAAGTTTTACTATGCAATTATGAATATTTTTTCCATAATTCACTGAAAGAAGTTACTCCTTGTCCATTCCAAAGTTAGAACAATATAAAGCAATATTAATATTAGTTGGAGAACGGACGGCGGGCACAAAGTGGGAAGTCGGCCTAAGCTCTAAAACAGGCAGAAAAACTACATTTCCTGACTTCAGAAAATTACACTCAAAATAACCGCTCTCTTCCCCCGAAACAGAACAATTTTGTTAAAGAGGCCATCCAGCACTGCATACTATGCCGCATTTAATATGCAGAAAAATATATTAAGCAAGGTGTAAGTGACCAAGAAGAATCCAACAATGGGGAAGAAAATTCCCGGATATGAGACACATTTCCAAATACGCCTCACAGTTGAAATAATAAAAAAAGTTATTGTAAAATACATGACTGCATGCAAGCATAATAATAATGTGTGGTGGTAATATAGGCATCACTCAAGTTATGAAAGACTTCTGACATAAGAAATAAAGTTACTTTTTGCGTGTAAAGGAACGAAAAAAAGAAATTATGCGCTGGAGGGCCGTATTAAAAAAAGAGCAACTTTCTTTCGTGGCCACTAAAAAATTGTTCATAAAAAGGCAACAGTCTCGTAATAAACACTAGTACATGCACTCTATTTATGATGGAAGGGGAAGCATTCTAGTCATTTCTGCATGTAGCGTGCGACTGCTTACGGTGCGGTGTGACCCCAAAAACACTCCTCCTGGTTCATAAACACTTTTCCTTTCTCTATTTGCATGTGAAGAGGGGGCAAAGTAGGCCACTCGATAATAGCTTTTGGAAGGAACCCTAAGGCGAGCTAAAGTGAGCTTGAATAGAGCCGGAGAGCATACCTGATTTGAAACTTGTAGGGTATTAGATGGTGCACTGTTTGAAGTTGATGTCCCGGAAGAGCCGGAGTGTTTTGGCTTGTAAGAATTTACATCCTGTATCATTTCGTCCAGTAAAGTAGAAAACTCGTAGTCTGCCATTGCCCCAACGGCTCTTTCGTCTCTGTTAAACTCTTCCCATACTAGAACAAGCTTCTTTTCTTCCTTTGGTAACTCCCGGTTTAAATCGATGTCTCCTTGAATCAGATCTTGGAGGGTGAATGTATCAGTCCCATCGCCATAAGGGCTGTATCCGCTTTCGGATGGCAGAGCACTTTTTGGAGCATTTGCGGCAGGAGATGGTGCTGCATTTTTCCACTCTTTTAAAAGTCTCTCTTTTTCCCTTTCTAAAAAGTCCAATGTCGGGGGAGGAGTATCTTCCCTAGAGCATGCACGAGATGGAGGCAAAGCTCTGTATCCTGACTCGGAGGAGTGTGGCCGGGAGGGAACTGGAGTCTTATCTTTTCCGTCATCATCCTCGAAATCCTTTTTGAGATCGTCCTTCCAGTTCCAATCGCTCTCTGTCTGATTTACGATAATTTCATCCTGAGATTGCTTTCCACTTGACTTATCTCCAGTTGACTCATCTCTCGATTTCATTCTTTCCGAAAGTGGTAAGCCTACCGCTGATTCAGGTGTACGCACACCCGCTGGAGAACCTGCAGCTGTTGCTGCCAATGACTGTGGTACTGGCATAGGGATGTGAGTTTTCTCTGATTTCTTCTTCGCTGAGTCATTACTTTCAGTATCTTCATCACTGTCTTCAGTTTCTCCTTCATCCTCGTCCACATCATCTTCGTCGCTTTCTCCGTCACTGTTAATTTCAATTGTCTTTAGTCGCTTCCTCTCAATTTCCATTTGCTTTCAGAATTTTAGCCAACGCAAATCTCTTCAGCTTGTCTTTCTTGAGATATTTCTGCTCGTCTTCATCCCCACTCACCTCCCCCAGCTCTCCAAATGTGAGAATTGTCTTATTAAAGAGTCTATCCTCCCTCTCTGCTCTCTCCCGCTCTAGCCTTTCTTCCTTGTTGTCCTCTTCTTCAGCCTCTTCATTCTCATCATCCTCATTAGAGCCTGTACCGGAAACACTTCGTTGGGAGAAAGTACTTTGACTAGCCGTTGGATCCTGAATTGAAGAAAGGCTGTGCTCCATCACGTAGCTCGCAAAAGATACGCAGCTACTCGGTTCCCTCCTACTAAAACTTAGCGCGGCTGTCATGTACGTATCGTAAGGTAGCAAAACAGGCCCACTTCTTGGCGGTGTTGAGGGTCTTGACATGCCTTGAATTAGCTCCAACTCGTGCATCGCCAAATGTTCAGCCACACAAGGATTCACATATTGCGGTGCGGAATGAGGATCAGGTAGGTCCTCTAAATGGTAAGTATTGTTAAGGACAGTGTATGTCTCGTTTCTTAGCAAAGGTCTCGGTTTTGTTAGGGACGAAGTAGTTGACGACTGGGAAGGTGAGGAAGGTGTAATGGGAGGTAAACTTGTAATATTTCCTAGTGAAAGTTGGCGTAGTTGGTGAAGTTGTCGCTGAGATGATCTCGTTGCAGAAAGACTTCTCAAAGGAGGAAGTGTGATTGGGGAAGACGGTCTTTTTGTCGGCGCTAAGCTGGCGAACTTTGTTAGCATGTAATGCGTCGATGAAGACGTATCCAGGAGATTCTTTGCTGGATCTGATAAAGAAGACGAAGTGGATTGTTTTATCGATGAAGTGACATTAGTTTTGCTAGAACTTTCACCGGATAACGGAAACACTGAGGGAGGAGGGAGAGGATGAGAAGTGGCTGAGGTGAGTGGGGTAGGTGGTAGGACGGATCGCCTAGCTGAAAGACTTCGGAGCTTCCCACCCACCGCATACATTCTGTGAGTGTGGGAAGCCCTTCCTAAAGCGCTTATTCGTGCGGATTGACTCCTTGAGGAGTTATCCGAGTTGGAGGAGTTGTTAGGTGGGGGAGTGTTTTCAGTGACATTGGTACCAGAAACAGTGTTAGTAGAATCAGACTTGTTGCTCTCACTCTGCGTTTTTTGCTTAATCTCGCGTAGGATGTTGCCCCTGCCAGCGGACCCAATAACACCCGATCTTATCCTGGAGGTCACGATATCTGGCAATGAAGTCACGCTACTATATGGATGGCCCAGTGAAGAAGTGAGTATCCTTGAGTCAGTCTTATCATATTGTTTCCCAGTTTTCCACGATTCCTCTGGCACTTCCGAAAGTAGTTCACTGTCACTCCCCCTACCATAACTGTCATCCTCATCTCCGTAGTCATCAGTTTCATCATCCTCTGTCCTACTTCTACAACTCTCTTGCCAAACTCTCCTCCCAAATCTCACTGTTTCCGCTGATGTCGTTGCCGTATCCTCATCCGGAATGGACTCTTCTTCTTCCTCTCCGCTTCCACTCACTTCAGTTTCATCCAACTGCACAGTAACTTTCACCCTGTCATCATCGTTATCTGATGAACTTGCCTTCTCCACTTTCACTCTCACTTTCACAGGAGTTTTTGGCACACTTTTTGTTGAATTATAGGAGGCAGCTTTAGAGGGAGTACTGAGAACACTTTCTTCTTCTTCTTCATCTTCCCCTTCTGTGGTTAGTACGCAGTCCTCAACTCTATCTGGGGACAAGTCCTCCTCATCCTCCTCCAGGTCTGTAAGAACACTTTGGATAGACAAAGCTGGGGACAGTGAGCGTAGGGTTGCTTGATGCTGAACTCTGAGCATTCTCAGACTGTCCTTGAAAGATGCGTACACTTGATCGTCGTCGTCTTCCTCATCCTCTTCCGTAGTTGGTGCTTCGTCCGTTGGCTGCAGTGCAGGAACATCTTCTTCCTCTTCGGTGAAAGCAAGGTCAGTTTCCTGTTCGGTTTCAGAAATGCGTTGAAAACTGGATGTGAGAAAGGAGCCGCTGATTCCGAGTGGGTAGAGGGGAGTGATACTACTGCTGCTTCCTTGGTAGGTGGAGTAGTTGGAGTGCGCATCTGACCTTGACGATAAGGAGGAGATGTGTCTACCGGTGGAGGTGGTTGGANAGTTGGAGTGCGCATCTGACCTTGACGATAAGGAGGAGATGTGTCTACCGGTGGAGGTGGTTGGATCTGTTGATGAAGTGACTCCTGCAGTGGTGGTGCTGTTGCTTTGACTGCTTCTGCTTTTGGAAAATGAGTATGGCTTTCGTTTGAACGACGAATTAGATGTGGTATTATTACTGTGAGTTGATGTAGATCTTTGTGCTCCAAAGGAATGTGGATCGTTGTTGGTGCCGGAAGTGCTGTTAAAGGATGATGTGGCATATGGAGACGTGTATGAAGAAGTGGATCCATGAAATCTGTTACTAGTTCTGGATGATGAGGTTGATGGATATGGAAGAACATGACGCGCTGTGGTATCGTACCATTCTGAGGACGCTGCCTTCATGTGTACCTGACATGAAAACAATTTTTTTCCGTAACTTTCTCTCTGTCTAAAAATGCGACAATGACAAAGGCTTGGCTTAACTACATAAACATGCAATTTATTACCTGTCAGCATCTAGCCGGATTTTGATCATTGGTATGACGGGTAATATGTCCGGATACAATTGCTCATTGTACAGAGCCAGTTCTTTATAGATGATATCATTGAAAGCTGCCCCTTTCTTTGCAAGCCGTTAGACTACCTACATATAAAACTATCCATATTCAGATATGTGGAAGCTGTTCATGTTTTAGAGGAAAGCCTAGAGCACAGCCTGTGTTTCCACCTTCAATCAGGGGTATTCTTTGTAAAAAAAAAACCTTTACTTGCTACACGCACTTCATTTCCCTCTTAGCCACTTCACTTCTAAACTTTCCACACAGAAAATATGTAATTCCTGGAAACTTACTTTCTTGCACTCATAATTTCATATTCCCAACAATAACTCCCACGAAATCCTTTTTCAGTGGAACACTTGGAAATCTCATGCACGTAACATTCTGGCTTAGCTCACAAAACACAACAGATTTACATATTACCAAGTTCCTCCTGGAAAGTAAGTCTGCTGGCTTAACCTGATTGCGTGCGTATCCAACGATGACCAAACTAGAAATGAGGGCAGGAGCTGTAGTTGTTGTGGTGTGATTTTGATTTCTTTCGCTCGCTTTCTTTTGCTTTACCCTACCACTTTCTCATATTGGTGGTCGGGTCGATCGGTTGACGTTGTTGTGTGGTCAGCATTCATTGTTCAAGATCACACTTTGTAAAAATCATGCAACAAAAGCAAGTTGTATGATATGTGTGATGGATACATACGCTAAGAAAACGCTATTCGCTATTCCTAGAAAAATATATTAGTCTACCCCTGTCCTCCTGTGCTACTTTAATCTGGCTTACCAGTTTACTCATAGAATAATAAAATGATGTAGTGCACACTGCACGTATAAGAATCTTATGCTTTCACTTGACTTGACTTGTGCAAAAAATATCTTGCGGGTTATGGTGATGGTGTGATGACTTAAGCCCCTTTTTTGGCTTTTCTCACACGCTACGGCTACACATATATAAATTACAGGGCTGTTACATAATAATATTTGGCCAAATGCATTTTTACGAGTTTTCTCTTCTGACTCGATGGCGTTTCTCATACGATGAAGATTTTGTGGTGGCAATTTAATGGCGATCATGACGGCTATAAAAGGCTGGCGAGGGTAGAAATTCTAGGGTGCGTACCTACAACCGCTTTTTAACTCATTCATCAATTTAGAGCCCTTACTGGTTTTTACCTACTGACTGGTATGTAAAAACCCATAAAATATGTAATTGGCCGCTTATTATGCAATCGGAGACGTCAGAAGTGAACTCGGAGCAAAAGATGGGGATGAAATTATACGAAAAATGGGCACATTAGGTATAACATTACAAGGGCTTTAGTACGGTCCTTATTCACAGCGGAACTTAATTGTTTCGCTGCATGACGCATGCTGCTTTTTAATTAGGTACTTGTCTATTTTCAACTTTGCTATAGATTTGCTTCACTTGCAATTTTTTTTCTATGAATGCTGAAATAAAAGTATTATTAGAGCCATTCATTTACTCTCTTTCTATTTATTTTATGGTATTTAGATTGAGTATATTAAGTTTAACCAAAATTGCAATTTCACAAAAACTGCAGTAGTATTGTCTGGATCCGTTTATCCGCTATCACTATCAATTAACATCAACTATGCTTGTGTTTATTGCATGAAGAACGATGAGAAATTATATGGATTTGAGAAGATTGCTGCATATTCCGTTTACGGAGATCTTTGTTGCTGTTGCTGCTATTGTCAGACCAGAGAGTCAGACTACAGCATATTATGCAGCAATTCTCTGTAGCATCAAGCTAGGGGGAAGAGAGATCGGTGGGACAAGTATGGGATTTGGTGGGAAAACACATGTACACATTCTTCACTTTTGTCTTTTTCTCATGACATTTCCTATTTACCATTATTTACAGGCGTATTACAGATAGAACAGGAAGGAAGTAATAATAAGTAAAAAACGATTTAAACATCTACGAATCTTCAATCTTTTGAATATCTCGGGAATTTGAGAAGTCAAGTTTACTGTTGGAGGCCCCTTATCATTTGTAAGTTGTCTTAATATCGCCTGTGTCTGTAAAGTGTTGTTTTTGTATTGGAACCTGAAGATTTTTAATAGATTTGTAAAATGTTTGTGACAAGGGAAGGGCTTTTATGTTGTAAATTTTGTTTTCAGGAAGCAGGTGCAATTAAGGAAGATGGAGATAGACGAGTCAGATATCCTAACGGCTGAAAAGCTTCTTGCGAAGGAGCTACAAAATGCAGTGGAGGAATTTGGAATTGCAATCGGGAAGAACAAGGAAAAGATTTTTGAACTGTGTGCCGACTTATTCACCCAATATGGTTTCGAAGATGCTGATGAATTTGCTGAAGTGTATCTAGCATTTGCATCCAGCGAGAACGTCGGTGAATTAAATGAAAATGTTTTGAAAAAGTTTGAAAAGCAGGAACTTGCGACTCGTGGAGAAAGTGTAACTAAAAGTAGCATCATCTCCAGTTCTAAGACCCTCGCATTTTTATCTGAACCAGCAAGCTCCTTGGGTAATAATGATTTCAAGATTTATGGAGGACAACAACAGCAGCAGATGGTGGTGGATCTAGACTCTGATAATGAAGAAAATGCCGATGGAGATCTTAAAGCTTTGTATGGACTTGAAACAGGAACCTGTGACACCCCTAAAGTACAAAAGAAATCGAAGGCACACTTGCAAAGCAATCTTGAAAATACTCCAACCTGTACCCCGATGGGCTACTCCCCAGCAATTGGATCGAAATCCGTCTCGTATGCGTCTCGAAGTAAAGCTGGAGATACGGTTTTGCACTACAAATGTAAAGACTCCAGTTATTGGAATGAAGTTCCTGGAAATAATGAGGCTCTCAAGGTGATTCCATCGACGGCCACGAAAAGATTTTTGAACCTACATGCTTTCAAATACATGATCCAAAACACTTCGAATATGGCTTCTGCTTTGAACTCTTTCATTGAAGAAACTGGTTATGACATGTTTAAAGAGGACGATAAAGAAATTCTGGATCTTCGTTCATCATCAGGAGAAGATGGGTGGTTTCTTGGGAGAATTCGAAATACCGATGACAGCAAAATATCCCAGTCAAGTGTTTATTTGGAGGGGGACATAGGAACAAGTGGCGGCCATATCGTCGAACTCGACATGTCAACTGTAGAAGAGTATCGTTTATTTCCAGGACTTGTCGCTGTAGTGAAAGGCCGCAATGAGCTGGGGAAGATCATTCGAGTATCTCAAATATTAACTCCATCAATGCCACCAATACCTCCCATTCTTCCTGGTACAACATGCCCGCTGAATGTAATCATAGCGTGTGGACCTTATACGCCTGCAGATTCAATGCTGTATGAGCCACTTTCGGATCTTATTCAAGCTATTCAGCGTGATAAACCTGATGTGTGCATTTTACTAGGGCCGTTTATTGACCCAAAATCACCCGAAGATTGCTGATGGAGAGATCGCAGACACATTCGAAGACTTATTTCAGAAAATCGCGAAAAAGCAAATCATGGAGTCCATAAAAGATTTAAATACACATGTGGTGTTTATCTCAAGCTTTAAAGATGCTCATCATCACATGGTTTATCCTACTCCACCGTACGCTCGGGAATGCATGACACCTACAAAGGCGATCCCTTTTAGTTCGTTTCCTGATCCTTCTGTTTTTGACGTTGGTGGCATCACATTTGGGGTCACCTCAACAGATATTTTAAAGCATCTGGCAAATACTGAACTTGGAAAAAGTACAATAATGGATCGTATGGGAGGAACTATCTAAATGCATTATTTCTCAGAGGAATTTGTATCCGTTGTACCCTCCAGATGAATCTGTACCTTTTGACATTCAGTTGTGGAAGAAACATTGCCTATTTGAACAAGCTCCACATGTCCTAATTATACCTTCTGATCTGAGATACTTCATTAAAGATATTGATGGAACTATCGTAGTTAATCCGGAGAGACTAACGAAAGGAAAAGCTGGAGGGACTTATGCACGATTACAGATAAAATTACCAGATGTGATCGATAATGATACAACTTCTATTTCCGATTTCTGCTGTGGCGAAATAGTTAAGATTTGAAGACTTAATCGTGTAGAAATAAAATTGTACATAATTTGTGACTTTTTATGAAATGCTCTAGATACTATCTAAAATAAAAAATAAATGAGACATAATCTAGGTGAGCAACGTGTGGGCTCTTTCTTCAACTTACTTACTCCATTTCCATAAATCAAAGCAAATTGTATTTGTAGTGTCTTTTGGTAATAATAATTTAATAACACTCAACTGCAAACACAGCAAGAATTTTTCACAACAATTATTCAATCCGAACAAAATATTCTTAACATAACCAAGATGGTAATAATACTTGAAAATTACGACTTACGTTTCCAAAATAATTTTCTTTTACCATTAGTAAATGCTATAGAATAAATAGTCTCGTCAAAATGTGTCATTTCTACACATTAGATGTACAAAACAAATTTTTTTAAAACCAACTATGTCTACCTTTTACTATTGGAACAATAGTTTTAATTTTTAAGACATGCGTTCTCTGAAAATGTATTTATTTTGTTTCGTTTCCTCTGCTTTTACTTCGTTAAATAGGCTTTTTATTAACCTCAAGTTTCAAGAAATTGTTCTAACTTGTAGACCAGTTAGCACGGACATCTTTTGAAAACTGATTCTAATAACTCGTCAATCAGCATAAAAATGTATTAAACATAAAAATTAAAAGTAACAGTTCTCTACTTTAAACTTGAGTTACCGCGTACAACAGTTGCATAAAAAATTATTCCCGTCTTGAGGCTTCGATATTTATTAAAGTACATATTACATTGTAGATAAATATCCAACAATGTGTTTATAATTTAAATGCAGAACAATTCCAAAAGTTATATTTTTACTATTTTCTACTCTTTGTTTTGGTGATAACACACTACTAATCAATTCTACAGCATCACATTCGAAGTTGAAGGGAGTGCTGGTGTTTGGCCTACAACTACCGGAAATTCGCCTTCGACCCAATTAATTAAAGCATGCTCCGACAATTGGGAAGCCGTGAAATGATCCTTTAATAGATGCTGAGAAAAGTTACAGTGCATCTGATAAGCCTCATTTTCTCTCACTGCTTCGCTGCATAGTCGGTAGAGATCTAAGATAATAGTAATTTTAACTTCAACTGTGTATTCTGGTAAACGGTTATTTTTGATTATGTATATTCGAATAAGACGTAAATTTATATTTATATTTTAATATCAGTACGAGTACAGTATAATAATAATGTTTATAATTACCTTTTAATATTGCCGACGCCCAAAGTTGAACATGTACATCAGGAATTTTTGAAGCAAGCTGCATAGCCGGAGTAACCATGTTCATACTTTCCCTACTGTTTCCCAACGACAGGAAAATATGTCCCAGTAATACTAGCGAGCACGAAGTCAACCTATTCAGATCCTCAGCATTGGCCATTTTTAAACTTTCGCGAAGATACCTCCTGTAAATTAAAATTAAATGTAAGTGAATGAAAATAATGTAATTCAGTAAAGTATTTGCAAAACGGAAAAAGTAAGAAACTGTTTTTACTTAGCATCGTTGTATCTGGCTTGGAAGAAAGACTGTAATCCTTGTACATAGTAGGCCGCAGCTCTAAGGCTGTGAGAAGCAGATGGTAACGTCTCCGGATTTATTCTGTCCATCAAACTTTGAAATTCTGCTTCACGTTTTGTCCTTAAGTATACGATGGCAAGATTGAGATGAATGAAAGTCCACAACTCCCTTTCTTGAGATGACTAAAAATAAAGTATAAAATTGTTATTTTAGCATTTAAAATCTACCAAAACAAACTATTTAACATTTATAAATTTAGTAGCACAAAAACTCACTTTTAAAGCAGCTGTGAACTGCACCTCCGCTGCTTCCATACAGTTCATGGACATTGCATATAAGCCTAATAAGGTATGAAGTGGAGCTTTGTGAGTGGTTAATAATCTTGGATGTTGTTGGCAGAGAGAACATGCTTGCGAGATTTCCTGTTCATTTTTGTAACAAGATTAATTGCATTTCATTAATTAAGCAATACGAATTGATCTTTAAATGACTACAGAACTTAGACTTAAATATGCATGCCATTTACCTGAAGTGCCAGTGTTTTATTTCCCATAACTAATCTACACATTATGATCTGCTCCAACAGCAACAGTTGGAAAGTACTAAGAATTGGCTGCTGCTCCAATACTATAATACAATAATAAATCATCAAATTATCATTTTTCTTTGTCCTGCCAAGTAATAATGTGCATGTGTATAGAAAACAATACAAAATATAAAAGCTATAAAATCCGAGTGCTAGAATTAAACATGAACTTACTTCGTAATTTCTCAATTTGTATAAGAGCTTTATCCGTATATTTCTGAGCCTTATCTAAATATCCTCCCTGCATAGAATGAGTAGCTGTGATTAAATATACGAGGACACAGAGATGTTCTTTTGGCATCCACATGAACATGTCTCCAACGTTCTCGGCAACAATTTCTGCATAACAATCATTAAATAAATGCCACACATGCGCTTCATTCCGTATTTGCAAGACTTATAAATGCATGAAAAATTACCTTCATCTGAAGGCCAACTTGGTTGAGTAATTATTTGAATGCTTTGTTGCAGCTGTTTTAGGCTAGGTTTTACGCTTTTTATCTGACCTGCCATAAGGTAATGACATACCTATAATAAAGAAAATTCAAGTTTCAAATACTGACAAGTACTGTGAGTGAGCCAACGCTAATATCGCACTAAATGTAAAAATAGAGTAAAATGCTTAAGCAAAGAAAATGAACAACTTTATATTAAAAATAATACTATTTAGAGTGATCTTTAAATAACCTGTAAAACTAAAAAGAAAACTTTGAGATATTCTTTTTGATGCTGATTTCCCTGCCAAGCTTCAACAAGTAAGCTGGCTTGTTGTAACAGGGGATGTACTTCTTGGAACCTCTTGGCTATTAGTAACAACTGTTTATAAATTAGAAAAACATTTAATAGGTAGCAGGTAAGTTGACATACCTAAGTAAGTCAGGTAAAAATTGCATGATTTTAATTAGCACCCTTACCATTCCTTTGCTGAGCAGAAACAACACTCGAGTATAATGAGCCATTGAATACTCCGCATAATCGACACCGAATCCTAGGAGGCTGCATGCTGACTGGTAATCCTTTTCTGAAGCGTGAATTTGCTACAAATGAAAGTACAGTTCGCAGTTAACATTTACAACTTTACAACCTCCTGGCTACCTGCTAACTGCATTTGAAATATTAAATGAAA
>JAHZND010000098.1:0-32905 GCA_027744115.1 Acrocyrtus sp. NNG-2020
TCTCCGCATTTCTAGCTTTTTACTGATTTATTTAGCGTAAATGGTGAAGGAAGCACAATAAAATGAGTCGATATAGAACGTAATCTTGTAATAATACCTGCAGAATACTGTCAAGAAATTTCGGTTTTTTATACTTCTCTCTTCATAACATTCATTTTCAACTGCAGCCCTCACCACCGCGTTTCAGGCCACCGCTTACAATTTTTTCCATTGTTATTTGTTAAAAAATATAAATTCAATTTTCGAGCGGGTATTGTTCTCCTCCACATTCATTTTCACAGGAAATAAAATCCGAAGCTGAGGATGCCGCCCCTATCCGGATCCCATATATCCACAGGAACTTCGAGTTCGTAGGCTTTTGTTGGCTGACTGACATCCTTAAAATTCATGCGTGAGTCTTGATGAACAGTAACAATAGATCAATAGAAAGATTCATCATTGAACCGATTCTATCCATCCGCCAAGAATGAATTTTTTTTTTCTGCTGTAAAAAAGCTACCGAAAGAAATAAAAAAGGATTTGTTGGGCCAACATAATTTTCCAAGGTGGCTTTACGAGAGATCCTTTTCGCTTCACACCACCATCCTCTTACGGTCACTGGTGTAGTAAAAAAGAGAAGTAGCGATGAATACATGATTTTCCTCAATGAAAGTGTGAAAAAAGATGATGGAAGGAGGTGAGAAATGTTCACCCACCCAAACGCTAATAATCTGAATGGTGCGAAGCTGATCTTATGTAAGTTGGCATAGGCAGCAGTCAGTAAAGCGTAATCCCACAAAGTAAAAAACGGAGATTTATTTGTAGAAATGAGAGGAAAAATAGGAGCAACTGCAAGACAAATCTTTTTTAGCAATACGATCAGCTCCAAATAGCGTTAACATGAATTATATGAGACCCTTTGAATATTTACTGGAGATAAGCCTGTAAGTCAGTGAGTCGTGCAATTGTACAACTATCGATGGGGATTTTGGACTTTGGAGTGAGTGTAAAAGTTCTTTATTTTATGGCATTTGAAGACATCCCAACTTTCAACTTACTCTTTGCGGGAAAAATCAACCGGATTTGTAGGCAGAGCAGAGCCAGGGCTTTGAAACGATCTCTGGTGAAGCATTTTACAGCAAAGATGACGATCCAGTATTTTAATGAATGTCGTGCTCATGTGTGCGTGCATGTCACTAGTAACCAGCAATAAAATAATGAACAATAGCTCAACAGCAACAATTCCGAAGATATCGCTGTGGCGGTCAAAAGGGCAAAGGCAGATGTCATAATGATCCTTAAGAGATGATCCTTAAATATTTTTCGGCTCTCCCACAGCAGAAAATATTTTTTTCCGAACAAGTACCCCAAAAATGAAAGTGTCATCCTTTTCTGAATACTACAACTATCAGTATCAATATCATCTGGACTCCCCCAGTCTACTCTATCTATTCAGGAAGAAGTTGAAAAATGGAACTGAATAGGATCACAGATCTCATCCATGTACTTATTGACTTGAAACGGAATAGCTACATATTATGACAAAAGAGCTTTTGATTTTTCTCCAGCACATTTTCTCAAATGTTCATTTTCTGCTTGCGTGGAAGAGAGAAAAAAAGGAAGAAAATATAATAAAATGAGGAATTTCAGTGTGTAGGTGACTCTTTAAATTGCACGATTATAATGGGATATCACCGCTCTTTCTGAGCTCTGCTAGCATAAACCACAGCTTATCCTTTTATGTGATGCTAATGCCCTACAACAAAACTGGCTTCCGACCTTAGTCACATCATTCATTAGCAAGGATGGTAATTTCCCATGGTTTATAATTTTATATTCCATTTCCATGGGAAATAACGGAAAATGTGGAAAATATTGGAAAATAACAAAGAAAATATAATAAAATGAGGAATTTCAGTGTGTAGGTGACTCTTTAAATTGCACGATTATAATGGGATATCACCGCTCCTTCTGAGCTCTGCTAGAATAAACCACAGCTTATCCTTTATGTGATGCTAATGCCCTACAACAAAACTGGCTTCCGACCTTAGTCACATCATTCATTAAAGATCCTCTTCCACCCCGGCAATAGGGAGTATAAAAGGATGACATAAAGTTCCACATACACGTTTTTTTTCCAGTATTCTGTCGCCTTTTTATTATTTGTCCAGTAGTAAACAGTCAAGGGTCGATGCTGGTGGCTTCTCTGTAGTAGGCATCCCTTGAATAAAAATCTTAGTTGGCGGTGGTTGTTGCAAGGCTGGCGGCTGCATTTATTGCGTGCCCTTCTTCTTTGTTGCGTGTAGTGCTGTTGGTGGCGGAGGAGAAGTCTTTTTAGCCAACAATAAAAAAAAGAGACCCTTAGCTTAAGTAAGAAGATATATTGAACACACGACGATTACACCTCCGCATTCACATCACAACAACAACCACCGACGATACCACACCACCATCAGGTCATTTAATGTACAATTCTTATTTCTTCTTCCTATACCGTTCTACATCACGGTAGTAGTCGTCTGGGGTATCAGGAGAAGGTAGGAAATCCCTGTTATTTTAAAAAACAAAGCATGCCTAAGCAGCCGCGTCTCATACCCATCCGCACACAGCACAAACTCCTCATTGTCGTTTTTACAGTGCCAGGAGAAGGAGTTGAAGAAAAAAGTGTCCGTTTATCATAATTCAATTCAATAATTATTTATAGGGTACTTATAGGGTAGAAAGTGAAGTGAAATTGATCCAGGTAATTATTATTTATTGGAGAACCAATTTAATTATAAAATTTTATTTTTCTTTGTGCTGTGCATAATGACCCCGGAGCATCCTCGATGAGGAACGGGCCTGCATTACCACTTCGGAATGCAATAGTCAATAAAAGGAAATTTGCAATGCCATTAATTATTTAATAGATTGTATTGTGTGTTGTGTTCAAGGATGGGAGAAGAAGAAGTCGAAATGTCGTTATCAGAGACTGTTAAGCAGAATTCAGAGGCGTTGCGTCAACTAAGCCAATTACCCGTGTTGGTAGAAGCACTTTCAAGTAAATTAGGTAGAGTTAAATCCACTGCATTGGAAGAACCCCCGAGGTCAATATTCTCACCCGCTTCAATAAATGACACAGAAGATACAAATCTCCAGCCAGACTATGATCGCTTAATGCAGGGCTGTGTAGATAATTCTCAAAGTGAGCAAATTAATTACTGCGGATTTTTAATAAAATATAAATAATCCCCTCCGCATTTTACATTAATGTTACGTTATTTTTAATAATAGGCCAGCATGAGGAAGATGACGAAAATGGAAATATTGACGAAGTTGTAAATGAATTACTGCAAGATGTAGAAAAGGGAACAGAATACGGTGCTTCACTTCTTCCAAACGTAGCGCAGAGCTTCATGAAAACTATTTCCAGACCAATTTCTAAAGAAACAGCAACATCTCTTAAAAATAATGTGAAAATTCCTGAAAATTGCAAGCTGCTCATGCCTCCAAGAATGAATGCTGAGGTTTGGAGGATTATTCCCTCTCATGCGCGGGTCGATGATCTTAAAAGACAGCAAGTCCAAACAAGCATTTCCTATGGAATTAGTGCTTTAGCTCAGATAGCAAACCTTGTTGCTTCCAAATCGAAATTGCTACCGTCTAATCTAGTAGGAGAGCTCATGAAGCTGTCTTTGGATGCTGCAAACATTCTTGGTGATCAAGTTCAGGAATTAAATACACGAAGACGAGTAGATCAAAAACGCTACATTTCAAATCAATACGGAGGAATGTGCTCGAAGGATTACCCTCCATCCGAATTATTATTTGGCGATGATCTTGGTGAAACTCTAAAAGACTCTAAGGCATCTTCAATGCTAGCTAGACAACCACCAGCAAAAGTGCAACATGCAAGGTTTCACCCATATCAAAGGAATAACCGAAGACGTTTCACCGATAACACTCAGCAAGATTTAAACTCGTTCCGCTCCCCCTCATCGTTCCCCAGGAGGTACAACGGGAGCGTGCCGTACCGGGGACAAATGAGCAGACGACCACAAGCTCAATCATACAACGGCCAAGCAACTCATCAATCCTTCCAACGGAAATGGTAGATAATAATACCAAAGTAGGTAGACAAGCTGGTAGATTGAAAGAATTTAAGAAAAAATGGAAATCAATAACCAATGATAGATTTGTGCTACAAGCAATTACTGGTTTTAAACTGCCTTTTAAATCAAAACCTGTTCAAAATCAAGAGCCAATGGAAGTGTCAATGTCATCTGTAGATGACAAGGTAATTAGCCAATGCGTTGTTGAGTTAATGAGTACCGGTGCCATTGTGCATTCTCTAGAAGAACCAGATCAGTTTGTGTCTCGAATGTTTACTGTTCCGAAGCCGGATGGCTCTCGTAGGCCAATCATCAATTTAAAAGAACTTAATGAATTTGTTAACGCTGAGCATTTTAAAATGGAGGACGGTAGAACAGCACAAGCACTAATACAGCCAAAATGTTACATGTCAGTAATAGATTTAAAAGAAGCCTATCATGCCGTTCCCATAGACAAAAATTTCCAAAGGTACTTAAAATTTCGATGGCAGGGACAGTTATATCAGTACACTTGTCTTCCATTTGGTTTAAACGTAGCACCAAGAGTGTACACTAAAATAATGAGACCAGTAGTGAAACATTTGCGTTCTAGTGGTTACTCTTGTGTTATGTACCTTGATGATTGCCTGCTCTTAGCTGATAACGAACTTGAGTGCAAAAAACTAACAGAAACAGTATGCAAACTTTATAACAGCTTAGGCTTTATGGTGAACATAGAAAAATCCCAATTAACCCCTTCCACAAAAATAAAATATTTAGGTTTTTATTTTGACTCTTGCTCCATGCAAGTACAGCTTCCCCCAGAAAAGCAAGCTAAAGTTAAAAAGCGGTGTCGTGATATTTTGCATGCACGTACTCTCACAGTTTTACAATTGTCTGAATTTATAGGCTTGCTGGTGTCAGTGTGTCCTGCAGTGCAGTATGGTATGCTCTACACAAAAGGACTAGAGTATGATAAGAACAAGGCTCTTAGAGCGAGCAATGGGAATTACAATAGTGAAGTTGTACTTGTCAGTGACACCATAAATGATATCCGTTGGTGGGAAAATAATATTACGTACTCTTTTAAGAAAATTTATTGTGATAGTTATGACATTCAAATCACGACAGATGCGTCAAAAAGTGGTTGGGGCGCTCATTGTAATGGTTTATATGCCAAAGGTGTGTGGTCTATTACTGAAAGTTATTTACACATTAATGAGCTGGAATTACTAGCTGTATATTTTGGTCTCAGGTGTTTTGTGAAGGATAATAATTTAAATATTCTCTGTAATGTCGACAATACCACTGCCATATCCTACATTAACAAAATGGGTGGATGTCGGTCTACAAATTCACACTCGATTGCAAAACTAATATGGGAGTTTTGCGCTAGTAAACAATGTTGGCTTATGGCTACTTACATTAATACAAAAAGTAATGTAATAGCTGACCAATTATCAAGAGCAGAAGTCGATAGTACAGACTTTGCACTTGGCTCTAATTGTTTCATTTTAATCTGTAGCTCGTTTGGTTACCCAAAAGTTGATTTATTTGCGTCATATATGACTAACAAATGTAGGCGTTACTGGTCTTGGCAGCCCGATCCTGGAGCTGAAGGTGTGGACGCGTTTACATACAAATGGAAGGATTTCTTTTATGCCTTCCCTCCTTTTATTTTACTTGGAAGAGTTTTACGCAAAATTATAAGTGATAAAGCAACCGGTATAGTAGTTGCACCGAATTGGGCTAGCCAATCTTGGTTTCCACTTTTTCTAAAATTAAGTAAATCCAATCTATTGTATTTTAATATCAATACTGATGCAATATTTGACCCGTATCTTCACAGACCTCATCACCTTTCGACGCAGGTGCAACTGATGGCTGCAGTCTTATCCGGAGACGTCTAGAAAAGTTAAAGCTACCTGCGAATGTTATTAATATTATGATAAGTTCATGTGCCGTAAGTACTAGAAAGCAGTATGAAATGTATTTACGTAAATATCTCGAGTTCTGTTCTAAAAATGAATTAGATTTTGATATATGTAGTGTAGAAAATATAGTTGGATTTGTGTCATTTTTGTATGAAAAGGGTTTTAGTTACATGTCTATTAACTGCGCAAGGAGCGCCTTATCATTTGTGTATGGTTACGAGGCAAAAGTTGGGGAACACCCTTTGGTGGTACGATGCATGAAGGGTATTGCTCAGCTCAGACCACCTAGTGCGAGGTATGAAGTTACGTGGGATGTAAATGTGCTTCTGGATGTTTTATCAAAGTTAGAAAATGATAAGTTAGATATTAAACAGTTAGCTTATAAGACAGTTGCTCTTTTAGCTCTTTGTACTGGACAACGAGTCCAATCACTAGCTTCAATTAAGTTGTGCGATATTATTTTCAGTGGTGATGTTCAAATTAAACTAACTAAAAAGTTAAAAACTACTTCTATAAATCGCACAAATCCTGTGTTAATACTTCCTCGATATGCGGATAAGTCAATATGTCCAGTAAGTGCTCTAAGTTCTTACATTGCAAAAACAAAGGAGTTTAGGAAAAATGGTGAATATCTATTTATATCTTATCGTAAGCCTTATAAAGCTGTGACCTCTCAGACAGTTAGCAGGTGGTTATCTGAAACATTAAAATTGGCACAGATAAATACCGACTTGTACAGTGCTCATAGTTTCCGCCATGCGTCTTGTTCAAAGGCAGCTTCAAAAGGTGTCGTTATGGATACTATTCTCCAACGAGTAGGTTGGAGCAAGGGCTCACTTGTTTTTGCAAAATACTATAACAGACCCATTACAACTAGAAATGAGTTCGCTTTGTCAGTATTAGATAAATAAGTATGTGTGTTGGCAATTAAATGAAATAAAGTAGAATGATACATTATATTTACCTATGTGTATTCCTTGTTTCTTTCTTAAAAAATCGACTCGCCTCTTTGAACAACTACCGTGATGTAGAACGGTATAGGAAGAAGAAATAAGAATTGGAGATTCTGCCAGTTTCGCCGAAGGCGAAACGCAGCAGAATCATAATTTTATGATTCTTCCGGAACCGGAAGACATCACGGCCCACCATCCCACCCTCGGAAGGTTTCTCGCCGATTTTTTGCTTTGAATCAATGAGGAGTTTGTGCTGTGTGCGGATGGGTATGAGACGCGGTTGCTTAGGCATGCTTTGTTTTTTAAAATAACAGGGATTTCCTACCTTCTCCTGATACCCCAGACGACTACTACCGTGATGTCTTCCGGTTCCGGAAGAATCATAAAATTATGATTCTGCTGCGTTTCGCCTTCGGCGAAACTGGCAGAATCTCCAATTTTCATTGTTGGAGGGGACAATTGTTACGCAATAGTATCTTATATTGGGCTTGTGGCAAGTTGCTATCATTTATGTATTCGCCACTATTACAGAGTAGCTGTAGAGCTGTAAAAGAAGATCCTGTTCATTGTACTCCCTTTTTGGTGGCCTATGCGCGTCCTGAGACCCTTTATATATTTAGGAAAATTACATGAGGATGAGCGCATAATGAGTAAATGGAACTGGATTTTTTTTTCTTGCTTTCCACGTTTTTATGCTTTTTTGTAATGTGTCGTTGTCCCAAGTGAACACGGGAAACGTTTATGGATTAATGGAGAAGATATGTTCAATTGTTGAAATTATGACTAGTTTTTACTCTCCTGCATGATTATGCAGCACTATCTCGGGTAGTGTGAATGTGCATTATTGTTATCGAATTTTTATTTTGTGTGTGGTAAAAGTGTGTCCCTACTTCGTTTATTATGTGAGATATGTCCGCCCGCGGGACGAGTACCAATGGGAGCTTTTAAAAAAATATATCCATTATGCATTAACGAAGCTTTATGAACTTTTATATTTTTTGTTAGATACGGATGCAAAGGGAGTAGTAAAAATATATATTGATGAGAATGGAATGGGGCTTCTTTTAGATGAATGACTTTTTGTAATAGGAGCAGGCTACTCAGAGAGTATACAGTATACAGTATCGTTGCTCCAAAGTCAAACTACTTTCACAAAGAACAAAACAGGGTGAGAGGGAACAATACAATGACCTGAAACAAGCTGGAGAAGAGAAGGACGGATGGACGTACGCACATTACACGGTGTAAGCCCATATATCACTGAAGAAAAGAGCACGTCAAAATGTTGGCAAACTCTGTGACATGATTTTTCAGCCAAGAAAAATTAATGTTCTGGGCTCTTGGTCGAAAAAAAAGATAAATTTTTTTGAAGGTTAGACTTCGCGAGGACAATTGACTTTGACTTTGACTCTGTTTCTCTGTTTGACGAGCTTAGCGCTCATATTATTGCACACTTACATTGCAATGCTAATGATGCTCATTCCGTACGCCACACTGCTTCAGTAAATTGCCTGTATGCCTTCAAGCTAAATTACTTTACGGGTGTTGAATTAAGTGCACTGACTATATTTTTTTCCTGGTGGCAGATAAAAATGTGGGAATGTGCACGACGGAGTTACACGGAAACAGAAAGTGATTTTAATGGTCAGATTATCTCTGCATTACTCATGGATATTTGAGCGCGTAAAAGTATTGTCATCTTCTTTTTTGTCGTTCTTAATGGACACCTTTCACCAGTAATGTTGGTTAAATATTTTGGTGATGATGGTGAGAAACTTCTGAACAGTTTTTTTTCAGTATGGACACTGAAATATCTCTGGAGTTGAAGTAATATTCTGGAAAATAATATTATTTGTTGTAGGAAAGGAACAACCGGAACAATTGCTTCAACTTTGCGTGGGAATATATACTAGCTGGTGCATCAGTCCTTTTCAAAATTTGACGCTGGAAACAATAGGTCATCCATGGCGGTGTAGTTGGTCACACAGCGATTTTGCCATTAGATTTATACCTTCTAACCTGACAAGTAGGTGAAATTCCAAATTCGGCCCACGCTCCTCTCTAAAATATCGGCTACAAACCTTCCCTAACTAATTTACGAGGCCTGTTTTGCCAAAACTTAACTAGAATTCAATTCCATTTTAACTGCTCTGTCATTACTTTGGCATCCAATAAAATTTTAGCCCTGTCCGTGGCTAATTCAGTTGCTCAATTTAGGAAAAAAATTAGGTCCAACACAAGTCATGTAGGGAGGTAGTCCGGGATTATGTCCTGTCCTAAAGGGTTGAGTGTGACTTCCAGCTAAAAATCCACAAATCAAATGACGATGAGCAGAAGGTACTCTCATGTGCACGCATTCCATCCACTGCGTGAAATCCTTTATTGTTTAATTTATTGCTTGAAACTACACAGGTGGTCATTAGGTTACCTCACCTTATCTCATTCGTTTTACAATTTTAAATCCAAGAGAAAAAAAAATCCCTTCAACTTTATCTCACTGTATCACACCACTGCAACTGCACCAAGTATATACACTTTTACAAACCATTCTTACGAAAAACCAATCCTTTTGTATTTATTTCATTTTGGACCTCCATTCTTTTTATTACTCTTCCTATAAAAGATCCAAGCACTTCATCTTACAGTCAACTTCCTTTTCCCTGGCTGCTCATTGTCTGCTCTAGGGCTACCCAACTCGTGTAATTCACCATCATTACCATTTTCATTTTCTACTAATATGGCTAATTCGATTTCTCAATTTGAGCCAAGGTGTAGCAATAAAATATATGCACCTTTTTCTGCCTTTCACTACACCCATACATATTTTTACTCACGAAGCTTGCTCGCTCATCTCATCCTATTGTGTAATCTATCATTTCTGCCCAATCCAATTGTGTGAACTGTGTGTGGAAAGGAATAATTTTCCAGTGCTCACAATAGGCACAAAAGCACATTCGTAAAATTTTTATCAAGTTTACTTTCTTAAACTCCCATAATATCTGCCATATCACATGGCGAACTGAATAAATGATCATTTTTATTATTCTTTCAGGACCTTGGCACTACAAAAGGTAAGACGTAAGAATAACAGCAAAAGGGAAATCCTTAATTTACAACTGGCTATAAATACGAACGGTTCTAAGTAAATAAATAAATATTGACGACGTTCACTCACACACAGCCAAAGATTGCACGATGAATTGTACTGATGATGCTATTTTGCTAGCAACATCCCCATCACAAGATAAGCTTTACTGCTGAACTGTATCAGCAACAGGAGACCCTTTGGTGATCTGCTGAGCATATAATTTAATTCAAAGAAAAGGATGTGTGAACGCTATTGTGACGCTTTAATATATACTAATAAAAAAGGAACAAAGCTGCTCAGTCTGGAAAAGAGAATCTTTTTTTTGGAATAGAGAAAACACAAGAGAGGATCTCCGGTGTGGTTTTTCCTGTGGTGGCTTAGGTGTAGGTAAAACATCCAATTTTTTTATCTTGCGTAATAGAAGTACTTCAGGTATGTACACCTACTTTGTTCAGTTTTTGGAATTGGAAAGAAATAAGATGGAAAAAAAGTAGAGAGAAAAGAGATAGTAAAAACGTCAATGAAAATAACGATGAGGCTTGCAATGAAAAGTTTTGAAAATGTGTGTGGCAGTCTGCTCCACGACACGACTATAGTCATTTTTATCGCAGGATGATACAGTGACTGGCGAGTTGTAAAAAGTTTTCACCTTTCCGCTTGAGGGAAGATGGATTGGATATTGGATGGGGATTCTTGGTGGAAAAGGATTCTATTCAATTTATCTGTTTGGTGAATGGTGAATGAAGAGGGACAATATGATTTCAATTGATTTTCTTTTGAAATCTTGTTCCCATTATTTTTTACATGTTAGCTTTTCCATATGGCTGAGCTTTTACTGGCTTTCCTTTTCTTATGCTATATTTGCTATACCATCCGTTAAATAAATCGATGGATTGTTTGTTGAAGTTTGAAACGAATAGCTTCCATTACGAGGATATTGCAAAAGGGTAGTAAATAGAAACGAATTGGAGTTTACCTAAAGTATTCCAATTACATGATATATTTTTAAAGGATTAGGGCAGTTGTGGTTTCTCTTCCTGGGTCAGTTGTGAAATCGATTCCCACTACTGCTGCAAAGATTGCGTAAATGATTCTACTTGTTTAAACAGACTTGATCAAATGCCAATCAAAAGCGAGTATCCCGTCATTATCATGCAATTACATTGCCAAGGGCGTTGAATGTGCTTTGTGGTCTTGATCTCATGGATCAAAATTCGAAATCATCTCCAGAAGTATATTCGTTGCGTAATGCAATTGCAATCAATAGGAAATAATCGAATTTATGGCCTTGTTCTTGGGAACTATGTGGTTTTGGTTTCGCTCCAAATCCGAGTAAACAACGAGAAATTATATAATGCAGCTCGTAAACTAGAAATGATTCAATCAAAAATGTTTCAGTCCAAGGACTTCAGTGGTATAAATTTTTCAAGAGCTTTCTTCAATTGCATTAAGGACATACATCTGTACCCTTTTCACAATTTCTTCAGTCATATGTTTTAAATACACGAGCAGGATTTATGACGGACACAGCTTCTGGTAATTGCCATTGGCTAATTGCATTTTTTGCTGTGGCTTTACTGATTTTGACATAAAATACTGACATTTATCCGTTTTCTGGAACTGTGGGTGGTAAGGTGTACGCAATATTGCTGTCCGGATAACGATAATCTTGTAAAGATGCCTGCTGCCTATGACCATTATTCCCCTGGCCAAATTCCGGATATCCTACAAGATCTTGGGTAGATGACGCCGACGCTGTTTGCACATATGTAAATGTTGATTAGGAAGGTTTAGCTCTGAGCAGTTTGCTGGAATAATGAACCTGAAACTCGTTACCACATTTCTCTCCTATACCAATTTGTCGTCCCAGCCATCTGCGGTAACGGATAGCTCAACCGGAGTAAGAGTCATGTTATCTTCATTTTCTTTCAGGGATGCATGACGGACTCACACAAAAACGAAGAAAAGCGACAAAAAAGCTTTGCGATGTGAGAACGAGTGTCATTAGAACAAAAAAAATTCCTTCGCCAATGGATAATTCTTGTATTTCCAAAAGGAATTTGTAAAAACGTTATTAGTCAAAAAGGATTGCACATTTTTCAAAAATTTTTGTTCAACCGAAGTTTTAAGAAAATCCAGAAAAGGATACATTCTTAGTGATGCGTTATCCCTGTTGATTATGTAAAAACGTTATTAGTCAAAAAGGATTGCACATTTTTCAAAAATTTTTGTTCAACCGAAGTTTTAAGAAAATCCAGAAAAGGATACATTCTTAGTGATGCGTTATCCCTGCTGATTGAAAATTCAAAAGAGAAAATTTTTAACGAAAAGAAAATAAGCTCGTTTAGGTAAACCACAAAATGCATTTAAAAATGATATGTGAGTGGCCATTAGAGTTAGCTCATTTCGTATAATCTTGGGGAAAGACGGAAGAAGCAACTAAAATGTGGGGGGAAATCAGCTGTATTTTATTTATAAAGACATTTATATATTTTAAACTGAAAACAATTGACATTCAGTACTGCAGGCTGCTTGGATCGAGTCAAGTAGAAAACTTTTCCAGTGGTCTCTCGACCAGACATTTCGAAGAAAAAGAGGTGGCAAGGGCAAGAAAGCTTTACTGCCTTTCTTGCTAAAAATCTTAACTCGAATTTTACCAAACGAGGGTAGTCGTGTATTTTATGTTGATGTTTAAAATTTTAAGAAATGAGGGAGAGGGAGGGGGAGAAAATTCTACTTTTAGAACAAAAAGCTCCATTCATGAAAAACTGCAACACAACTCACACATTAAATGAAGAGAGACGCCAATAAATGTCTTCTTCCTCAGATTCCATCCCCCCTCATCGGCAAAAGATTTTTCCCCTAATAAAAAGTAAAATCGTGTTATGTTGCGTAATGAGCCGATGCAATGAAGGAAAGCTAAAAGGCTGCTTGTTCGCGGCGGATACAAGCGTTTCCCGTATGTTGTCTCTTTCTAAATGGCCCAATTTAAACGGGTGTCACAGAACATGTGAAAAGTGACACTTTCAAATTTCATGGTTATCTTCAAAAATCTTGACTTGAACAAAGCACCAAAGTAAAAAGACTTTTTCATCGCAATCTGGTTGAAGTAGGACTACTTGAAGTCTGAAAAGTATTTCATATTGAATGGCGTATGTTAGCAAGAGAAATATATATCAGGTAACTCATTTTCAGTAGCTGCAGATGGCTATAAATTTGAATTGGGCAAATTCAAAAACTAACCCATAAATTTAGGCTTCTACACATTCACATACACATTTTGTAATTTAAAATGAGAGAGAGATGAAAATCTAACTTTTTCAAAGGTTTCCCGATTTCATCTCGAAAGAAATAGTCGGATAAGGCAACACACTTCGCTCAATTGAGAAAGCTCGAGTTTCTACACTTTCTGCTACCAAGCGGCTCTACTTCTGTTGAAACTACATCGACATATAATTTTAAATGACTTGAGCTTCAAGCGCAACTGGAGCTTTTGGTGCAACTGCAACTCTACCAAAAGTGCAATAAAAGAGTGTGGTTAGAAATCGTAAAATATTATGGTAATCAGAATGAAGAAGAAAACAGCCAGTGTTTCCATCTCCAGCAGAAGGCACAAAAAGAGCTGAGTGACAAATTGATCTAGTCACATTTTAGCTGCTAAAACACTTGTTTGACACTCATCACAGAGACAGATTACTTGTTTTGAAATGTGCATCCTCTCCGGAGATGAAGTAGTTTAGAATTTCCTCGCATAAGCTTCGAACTTTCTTCATTCTTTCTTTCATTAGAATCAACAACGGTGCCTATACTTGCATCGTTACATCTTTTAAGGATATCACTATGAAAAGTGGTGCACTCATCATTACACATCATAAGGACGATGATAGCTCTGGATTTTGTTAGTAGGAGTAATAATAGTCACTACAGAAAAGGCATGAGCAGTGCTAGAGGAGCAAACTACTAGAAGCAATATTTTTAAAACTGAAATCAGTGAAAGAAGCGTTCCCTGAAAAGAATAGTTTTTTTTTCGTTTTCGTCCCACATGCATTTTTATTACTTCTTTTTTTTCTGTCATGTAAAGTTAAAAGTTGGAAGTTGTGCTGGAAAGCTATGAGCGCACAGCATGCCCATAAACGTATCCGATGACAGTGGACGGATTGCTTGTTGGGGAGTAATGGATCTTGAAATTAGAGCTAGGAATGAGTAACACATGTACCCGAATTTAAAAGATTACTAATCAGCTAACTCACTCCCTCTCTCTCTAGCCAGTCATTTCACTAGTGACTAGCCCAGGGAAATGTGAGGTTTGGGCCTTTAAAAGTGGAAGACGTGATTCCTTCTGCTAAAGCAATTTTTCATCAGCAGCTGCGGTTTCCCTTGAAATTAAGTAGGGAAATATTTGTCTCATATTGTGTTCAGTGTGATAACGATAACGTTCCTCTGGAATTTTCTTCTGGAGTGGGCATTATTTGTCAACGAAGAAGAAAAAGAAGAAGGGAGTATGCCCTGTACTGCATTCTTTTGCCTTTTAGCCAGCTTCCTCTTCATCATAGATTTCTATCTTTTTGCTCTTGAGGGAATCTGCTTCTCTGATGCCAACAGAGATTACTCCATTTTATGACGGAAGAAAACAGTTTTCTGGGAATGAAGTGCACACGCATTTTGTAAAATGTCTTGTTTTCGTGTAAAAGGATGCATTATGCCGTGGCCGCAGTTAGTTCAGGGAACAAATGAAGTTCTTGTCACAATTCAATTAGTTAGGCAGTGTATTTAGTGGTAATCATGTAACATGTGTAGATTGCTCACAAAATGAAAATCGCTGTCTGGTTGTCTCCTACGCAAAAGCATCCAGGGACTTATATAGCTCGTGGATCTCGTTTTTCTCTCCAGAACCTTATGCCTATAGCCATATCGTGTAATAAAGCGACATTTTGGTGTAGTAAATTTGTCAAAATAGAAAATGCCACTGATTTTGTGGAGGCAACGGAAACTTGTAGTTTGTCACGTAAAGTACAAAGGCTAATGTGATGCAAAGATTACTCATGTTATGCTGCTTGGATTTTTACATTATCGCATACTTACCAACAGTTGCCGTTGCCGTGGATTTGATGTCTGAATTTTTCTTCATATTTCACGAAAAGATTAAAAGAAAAAGATATTAATATTTTCAGATGGTTCAAACCAAAAGAAAGGGAGAACGATACAAATCTATCTGAAATCCAGTACGGGTACTCTTGCACAGAACTTGAACTAAATTGAACTTTGACCATACAATGAGTGTATGCACTCTTTAGATTTTTGGAAATTACTAAACTACTTTATAAGCAGCAAGTTTAAAAATGGGGTTTATGTGGTACGGGCTCTCCTTGTTCATTCATGTCCATGTCATCTTTATTCTCTTGGCGGTGCTTCCTTTCCCCAGCCCACGGCAGTATGCAATAAAATATAATTTTCTATTAATTTAAATTGCTTAATGAAACTACCTAATTGCCATTTAATTAACAAACTTTATCAAATTACTTTTGTTTAGTTGGAAGGCAGTTCTTAACGTCCGCCCTATCAGGTACTTGGTGAAAATAATCAACTTTGATATGTGGAAGCTGTATCTTATCATGGCTTGTCTATTCTTGATCGTCTATCTTGGTAAGACAAATCGGATACATTTATTTCAATAACAGTTAAAGTAAGAGTAAAAATAATGTAATTAATCCAAAACGTTTTCTTTCAGATTCTATACGGAACTATTTCAAATATTCGATTGTTGAATATCAGCTTATTGCTGATAAAGAGACCCAGAAGGATGCACGTATTGCATTGTTAGAAGCACAGCGAAATTATTATATTGCTGGCTTCGCCTTTTTACTATGCTTGTAAGTAATGCACCATATCAAACCAAATACCACATCGTGACCAATTACCAACTGATTATACTAACTTAACTCTGTCGCCATTTTTAGATTCTTTCCTCGACTGACTTCCATTTTAAATGAGAATGCTGATCTGCCACTAAAGCTGGATATTATGCACTATGCAACTTTAGTTTTCAAGGAATTGATGCGTGTTCTGCACCTGGAGGAAGAAATTGAGAGGAAAGGGGGCATCGAGGTCGCCATGATGCAAGCCATGGAACGTGGTTTGTGAAAAAACACAAGACATATTTTACTTTCGGAGTTATCATACATCCATGTTAACACTTAAAAATTCTATATTTTTTAGAATTACAAAAATTACATGATGATACTACAAGAACTCGAGAGCGGGATGGATCTGCACAGCTTAACGATTTAAAGTCGATACTTGAGATTTATGAGAGACGCAGAAATGACAGGGAAGTCAGAGAACGCAATCAGCGCGAAGCCAGATTTGCCGAAAATATTCGACAGTATCCCTTTTATAGACCTGCTAACATAAATCAGAGACCTTATGTTAATGCTCCTGGAATGCGAGGTCGTTCCTTGTATTCTGCGTTCACTCCGGCTGAATGGGTACGTCCAGACTAGTCAATGGAGAATGGCTTACTTAAGTTAGTCTGAAATCTGATTCTGGCTTTGATAAACAAGTGTAACTGTTTTCAAAGTATTAATTAAATTAATGTTCAGTAATGTTTATTGTACATTTATAAATGTGCACACAATGAAAAAAATAAAATGAGGTTTTGCACTACACAACATTTAGCGAATCAACCTAATATTTTATGAGATAAAGTCAAACTTGCCATTTTTGTATTTATATGTCATTTTCACCATAAATAAGCTAAGTTCTTCTTTGACTTATTATATATGATAGGTTTCATTGGAAGATCGATGAGGTTTGTAACAATAAAAGTCGTCCAAAGTGGCACATTTTAAGTAGGTTACTTAAGTCCCTTTTTTACTCGAATATTAATCCAAGTAGCTATTTTGTGACGTTTTTACGATAGACTTGATCAAGCAAAATGTCCACTCGACTCCTTTCCTTACCCACCGCACACTTCATACTAGACATACCTACATTATAAACCACACATAACGCAAGATGCGCAGTGTCATCGTTAGCATTTGAAAGGAAGGAGCACGAATTTCCAGGGAATGATTGAGTACATGTGATTCATTTTAGGGAACAAATTCCCAAAATAGGGGAAAAGAGTACAACAATAGTCCCTGTAAGATTATACGATACGATACGTAACATTTGGATCGACCGTAGGTTACATAATAGCAATCACAGACTTTTTTCTATTTTCCCGTGGTTGACGTTCCCAAAGGATTTCAGTATCTTAATGACCATCGATATTGCTGAAAATTGCCCCAAACAGAGTAGGATAAAAAATCTGAGAACAAATGTTAAGGGAAGGGTCTGTCGCTTCACTTAATTTTAGTGCACTTCATTATATCTGTTTTCATTTTGTGTGAAAGGACTGGACTGAGGTTAATAAAAAACGGTCGCATATTCACATCACAAGCACACTATAATTGGCTGGAGAAGGACACAGCGAGGATAAAAGAAAGTTGGGATGTGCACAATTGATAAAAACTGATATTGATTTAATTAAACAATCAAATTTTTTATTTTACCCCATTTCTATGAGATGCACTTACCCACTTCGACGTGGTAAGTCCATGTACTATTCTTTACCATCCTTATTAGAGGGCTTATCGAACGAGTAAAGGACTGATCGAATTTCCCCAAAAAATCTCAATACAAGTTGTTTGATACTTTTTTCTTTTTTACTGAATGCTTTGTGCGTTCTATACAAAGATTCCTTCATCCTTCATAATTTAAGGCAAGAGCAAAACCTGAAATGGAAACGTCCTGCTGTAAATGAGCTAATTCCAAAATCCTATTTAGCATTAAATGACCCATTTAGAATTCTTAAAAATGTATTTACTGAGACTAGGGCTTGTCCATATATCATCTCCTAAACTGCGAGGAAGTCATTTGTAACGACCAAAGCTTCAATGTGATGTGACTCTGTGATTCAGAGATATAGCATCCATTTCCACAAAAAAATGACTAACTGGCAATATTTTCTAATAAAAGTTTCTAGTCGCTTAACGCATAATACGAAGTGTGTAGAATGTGACTAATGTCTGTGAAAAGAGTGTTTTCCTGATGAATAGGAAAAGGAGGTTAATAAAATATGAGATACTATGCAATCTCTCTGTTGATAACAAGTTTTTAGAGCTAGCCGGATTATAAAGGAGGGTCGCCTCCTTGTAATATGATTAAACATTGTGCTGAGGTTGAATCTATTCATAGGAAGTAGATGAACATGGTAATTTAACACTACTAACAAAGTGATGGATGTTGTGTGCTGTGCGTAGAAGCTTTAACAAAGGGAGAACTAGTGAGTTCTAGCCCACGTAGAAAATTATTATGAACTGGTTGAAATGAGACTCCATTTAAAAAAGCTATTCTTCTCTTATTCCGTCTGGCACAATAAATAACAGCAAATATATTATAGGAGACGGGATTTATGCTAATTCTCTTTTCTGTACAGAACGCTTTGGATGGGGCACACACACGTTTTTAGGCTCCATTATGAATTCCACCGCATTGTTTAGTGACAAAAGGGGATGACCTAAATAAATACAATTTTGGTAAAATGCAGTTACCCCATATGTGAATTTAGCCCTTTTTAATAAGCTCTTTAATTTGACAGTTATAAATAGAGCTAGGATGAATTAGCAATTGTAATTTTCTCCGTCTACCCTATCCTCATTTCACATTTATTGGAATTTTTTTTATCTCCTTTCTGCTCTTCCCTTGGAGGTTTTACTTTTCTATAGAAGTCAAACATTTCAAAATCTTCTTTATATGCTATGCAATATGCATCACAAGTGGGTTGGGATTAAGATTCGCTTGGGAGGCGGAATAGCTTTCAGGGCGTCCCTTGTAAACTTGATTTTCAAAAAAATGCAGCTACTTTGAAAACTAATTTTTTGTATCCAACTTTATGTGGAAAAGAAACTTATACAAATACTAAATACACTAGATAAAATATAAAAGTTAGTTATAAGTAATTTGTTCAAAATATTTTCTGTATGAGCTGCTCAAAAATAATTATTTGCCAATTTATTTAGTAACTTAATAATCGTCACTTTTGTTCGTGAATTTAAAATGACATATTTTACATTAATTTTTAAAAACTAGAAATTCGTTCGAAAAATACTTAACTAGCGATATTTCAAAATACTTACATTTACACTACTCTTTCACCTTTCAAATCTTTTTAACAAAAATATCCTGTATCAAACTCTCCATTTGTAACTGGTACCCACGGTGCTTCCATCTCCCTTAGTTTTCCCCAATCCTCCTCACCGCCCTCAAATCCAAAAATGGCCCTACTTTTGGACTTTAGTTCTCTCAAACCGAATCTCTTTCTCACATCGCTGCAAATCAATCCATCTAGGACTTCAACTAACTCCGGATCCATTCCCTCCGGATATTCAATTGCTCTCTCCAAAATATTATTGAAAATCCTCTCAGGTGTATCATCATTAAATGGCAAGACACCAATCACAAACTCATAAAAGCAAACTCCCAAAGCCCACCAGTCCGATGCCGGTGTTATAACTTCGTCCGCTTCTTGGTCTGGAGTTCCCATCATTGCTCTCCTTATTAACTCTGGGGATAAGTAATCCGGGGTACCAAATAGTCGTCTTCCCCCGTCATCTTTCCTACTACTACTATTCATCACTGGAGGAGTTGAATAAACCTCGGGGTTCTCTCTTGATAAACCTGTATTTATTGGCGACGCCATCACGCTATCAGCAGCCCTCCTTCCCATCATCATTAATCCAGAGAACTCCATTGTAATCCCTGTGCCTTTACCCTCGTCTCTACTGTACACTTGCTGTTTTAATCCTATCCCTTCATTATGACGAGCATGATCACTTAATCGCTTTCTTTTAACCCCACAACTTCTACGTGCGGACACCGTTCCAGGTGCATTGCTCCCACCAATTGAATCTTCAGGCCAACTAGGACTCTTCAACGCTGCATGTTTTAGGTTATTACTGAAAGATTCGTCTTTCGGAATGCCCACATTGCTGCTGAAATCATGAGGTTGTTTATGATGTGAGGACGGAGATTTATCAGGCATAACTGGCATTGAGTAGTAGTAGCTTGTTGGAACGGTCGGTAGGTTATTATCATGATGTTGATAATTGTAATCGTGGTGAGCCGATGACTTTTGAAATCGACCTTTCTCAGGGCTTGGATGACTGTTCGTATTATTGGTAGAATTTTGCTGAGGAGATAAAAATGGTGACGCAAAAAAGAATTGGTTTTCTTTTCCGAATGTTGTCGGTAGTTGTTGTGGCGGGGTCGTGAGTGTGGGTTGAAATTGTGGCATCAGAGGAGATGACGATGTTGGAGATGGCGTCTTAGGGGATGCTGTTGTGGCCTGTGATGGCAAATTGATGCGCAAGGATGAGGGTGGGGGCTGTGTTACGATAGGGGGAGTGTTACTTTGTTTAGTAAAATTAAACGAAACATTAATAAATGAGGATGAGTCGAATTTGAATGGTTTCGAGGGAGTGGAAGCATTGGTGGTTGGGGATGATGGTTGGAGTTGGAGGGTTGTCAGTTTGACTCGTTTGAAACTAAACTGAGGCTGCTGCTCAAGGTTATCCTTTACTGGAATTGGTTCGTCAGGAATATTGGATATGATGGACCAAGAGGATGACAAGTTTGTCTGTTGGTGAGAGGAGACTGAATCTAATATTGATGATGGTGTTGGTGCTGAGAGATTATTTCGACTGCTTAGTTTTCGGAGCGGAATGCGGACTTTACGGTGTTTTGTTGGGTGATGGTAATGGTGAAGGATTACCGAATTAGAAGGTTGAGAAGTTGATGACCCAGTAGAAGATAACTTTGAGGCAGAAGTGCTCGATGTGGAGCTGTGGGACGTAATAACCAGAGATCCTACTGGGGTTGAATGTTGAATGGGGTGAATTTGCTTGTTGCTGTTTTGGGTGGATGGTGAGGAGAGTTGCTGTGATGGGGGTGTGTGAGCGTTGTTGCTTGTGGTTGGGCTATGGAAATTAGAAGTGGATAGAGACGATGATGAATTGATAGGGGAAGGGAAAGAGTGCGGCGAAGTATTGCTGCTGCAGTTGTTAAACGTGAAGTTTTGATTGAGACTAGCAAGTTGGCCGGGAGTGAATGGGGAAGCAGATGCCGCAAGGGGACTTATGATGTTCGTGGATGTTGAGGTGTTCAAGCAACTCTGTTTGAAGCCAATGTCAGAAAGTCCGAAATCAGTGAGCTTAAGATGACCGCGTCTGTCAATAAGGATGTTGTCAGGTTTGAGATCGCGGTGAATGATATCGTGGGAGTGGAGATAGGAAAGCGCGAGGGAAATTTCGGCGATGTAGAAAGTCGCCATGTGGTAAGGAAAGAAATTCATGTGGGATAGTAGCGACTTGAGATCGCCACCAACGCAATACTCCATAATGAGGTAGATGTGAGTTTGAGATTGTAAGGAGTAATAGAGGTTCACGATAAATGGAGAGTTACGAGTTGTCTGAAGGGCCATCCGTTCAGATGAGAGGTGCTGGGTCAGATTTTTACGGAGGATAGAAGATTTTAGAAGGCTTTTTACGGCAAGAGGCTTGTTTGCAGAAGCTGTAGTAGCCAGATGGACTGTTCCGAAAGCACCAGAGGAAATTTGCTGTAAAAATTTGAACTGGGAAAGAGGGGGTGGGGTTGGAGATGACACTGACATGATGAAACGTGGTAGATGTGTTACCCTATATATACAAAATGAAAATAATTTTATTCTATGCTATTTACAACAATGTAAATTGGTTTGATTCGTTCCCGATAACACAATACGAGACTTAATATTCAGTCATGGTCACTTACGCACGAGATAATAACTGCTAACTGTTCTTATCTCTCATAGATCCTCCCAAACTAGTAATGATGAATGAAGAATAACTGCATGGGTCTTTTCCTGAAAAGTAGCAATAACAATAACAAATAATGAGAAGTCATGAAATGAGCAGGATTATTGTGGCACTGTTTTTTTACCTCATTTATTTACTCTAATTCTATCCTATTTAGATTTTGTTATACCTAAAACTTGTTGAACTATTCTCTGAAATGCTGCGCTGCACTGAACACACCCGCTTTGTGAACTTTATTCAGTAACTAGTAATTTAATTATAATTTAGTAATAATAAAATAAACTTGATCAGACTGTTCACTGTTGTTCTGTTTTTAAATTTTTAGTCAAGTGTCTAATAAGAATACACGATTTTTTACACCTTTTCTTTTGCTGTAGAACGAAAGGTAAATATGTACATTGTAATGAATTAATTGTAGCTATAAAAACTGATTCTTCTGATTCTTGCTCATGCATCGAAGAAGTGACAATCAGCCAAACCAAAAGCCAAAGAAGGACTACTTCTATTTGCTTTCTATTACGCAAATCTGGTCCAAGACAAAAATAGTCCACCAGGCCAGACCAGCCAGACTGCCTGGAAACGGAGAAACTGTCAAAAATCCAAATACAGGTCCAAACATGAAACGAACGAGCAAGTAAAAATGTGTTATCTTTGTGTGGTCGTGGTGGATGTCGAGTAAATAACAAAACCTGCAAAGAAAAATGCGTTTGGAGTTCTCTCGCGCCTATCAAAACGCTGGAATGGGGCACAGTGAACCTTTGTAATGCATTTAGCATCCGTTGTTGTGCGTAAAATGCACTTACTCCTAGATAACAAAAATGTACATAAACGGAACATCGAATAGTGCGTGTGTATCAGTAGTCTTTGTTGCTATTTGTCGCATTGCGTCTTATGTCAATGTCAGCAGCTAAAGAAATACAAAAAAGCAGTATTTCTTCGCCAAAGACAGTATTTGGGTTATGGGCTAATTACATCTTTTACTAAAATTCAATAATAAATCTTACACTACTACTAGTAATAATAAAAATCCAGCTAAAATCCAATTCAAAACTTACATTGCACTGCGCATATAAAAATTTTAGTAAACGTACCTACTTTCCAACCATGCATGTGTTTAAGAATAATATGCAATAATAATATCTTGCTTATGTATATCAACAGAATTGCAAAACTCGTCATCACTGACGAGTAGACCAGAAAATAAAAAAATGTACATAGTTCATAATATAATGACATCGACTTAAAAAAAAGCCAGAAGAGTCTCATATCCCAATTACCCATAATCATTATTTTCATTTTTCAATTCGCGTAATCCCGTCAAGGGTATATCAAATGTCAAATGTCAGTCTCGCAGACTCGACTGAGCTGCAAAATCAGCAATGCCAATTCTATTTGTTGTCATTCATAGGTAATCATTATCATACTAAATCATATTACATACTGCTACAAAGATGGTATGGTGCGGTGGCATGGTGCATAGGTATATCATACCATGATAAATAACATAACCTTTACTAACGCCAACGCACGTTATTCGATTCTCATCATCATCCTCTCTCAATTTTTCACCAATCAGCTCAGCTCACCATCACTTTCCAGTCTATCCATGTCCAATATATCCAGCGCAGCGTCACATATTAGTTGAGATTTTTCATCATCATCTCTCATCATTGTCATCACAAATTCTCTAAATCTAAATTCCGTCATTCTCCGATTAGTAGTTTCTCTATTCTGTTCAGACAGGCGAAGCAATTTATTATTATACAGCTTATTGAGCTTATAGTTATAGTTAGCTCCTCCGCTCGCTCACTTTTTCTGGAATCCCTGTAATCTCAAATTACATATATGCAGCCACACGTATTTCATATTCCGCTGACAACACTATGCATCTAATTAATTATAATTACGCAATTAAGGTAAATACCTACACAGTAGAGAATACAGAAATAGAAGGAACCCAGTCCATTCTCCGGGTCATATTCAAGTAAACAGATTGCATTTTTTTGGAAGAATATACCATTTAACTGGATATGTAGTAGGTGAATGGAGTCGGAGTCATCGTTTACGTAGAATTTTACTAATCAGCCACAGCCGTCAGCAATTTGCTGGCAGAATAGCATATCCTCAGCAGAAAATCATAATAACCTGGCCATATGTGAAAAAAAGGGAAAATACTCGCGAAACACGTCACCAGCTATAGCTCAATATAAGCAGAGCAGGCAAAAGGGCATACAGGTTGCTTTGTTCAATTGCGTAACTTTGGCGGAGGTCCGAGACCGAAGAGAGCACAACAAACAAACAGGAAGCAGATGGGTATTAACAGGAGCAAAGAGCTTCAGTACCAGTGAGAAATGTTTTGAAATGGAAGCATAGAGGAATTTTGACGGAGCCAAATACGAAAGTTGGACTTGCCAGCTCAACCAAATCTGTCAAAAGAGAGGAGGAAGTGGGAGAAAAGTGCTTAAAAATTAATTGTTGTGAGCAGTTTTTTGGAAGGCACTGATTACAAAAAGCACTGGATAGAAGTACTATTGGAGAGTGTAGCTTTCGCCAGTTACGAAAGCTGGTAGGGTGTGGGTGGGAAGCATTCCAGAATAAGGATTTTTTTTCAAGTCAATTCCATCATGATGACATGACAATCGGCTTCGTTGTTTAGTGAAAATATATTTTTTAAAGTTTTAAATCAGTTAAAAATTAAATGGTAGAGAAGAGTTTAGTATTGCTGCTTGCAGTATGATGAGTGTATTATGATGAGTAACGAAGATTTAGTTAATTGATGTATTTAGATAGTATTCATTTGGCTGGAGGAGGATTTGATGTTTGAAGATTTAATCTAGGAGGTTAAAAGCCTAAAAGGGCGCTGGCTGGAAGGAAAGAAATAAAGTGTAGTTACGTGATAAATTTTTAGCGGATTTATAATGCTTCCGTTAAGTAAGAAAGACTGTGATGATAAGCCGTACAAGTCCCGCCATACGACTAGTAGAGAAACTTGCGATTGCAAGCGAATTTTTAATTTTATATTAATAATCTGCATTTAATAATAACTTAAATGTATTTGTACTGTATAGTTTTTAATCAACATCAAGGGTATTATATATTGAGTTCGTTTTTTATAAATTTCACAGGTTATTGCCAGATGGAAAGCGACCGAGAATTTTTCGTATGGTTTCGTCAGAGCCGAAGTACTTACCGGATTCCTAAATGGTCTCTTTCTATTGTTCATCGCCTTCTTCATCTTGAGTGAAGCTGTAGAAAGACTGCTGGAACCTCCGGAAGTAAAGCACGAAAGATTATTTGTGGTCAGTGTACTTGGATTTCTTGTGAATCTGATTGGAATCTACGTTTTCCAACACGGAGGGGCTCATGGACATAGCCATGGTGGCGGGGGCCATGGTCATAGTCACAGTCACGGGGGTAGCCATAAGCACGATGACCACGACGACACAAACTTCCTACTAGGAGGAGGTGGAGGAGGAGGACATGGCCACAGTCATGGGTCTGGCCATGGTCATTCCCACAATGGCCATTTCCATTCTCATTCCGAATCTGCGACTGGCAACAATTCTCAGATTATGCGAGGAGTGTTCCTGCACATTCTTGCGGATACGTTGGGATCCGTGGGTGTCATAATCAGCGCTGGACTGATGTGGGCATTTGAATGGTATATTGCTGATCCTATATGTTCAATTTGCATTGCACTGCTGATCTGCCTTTCTGTGCTGGACTTAATAAAAGGTTAACTAACATTACTGTAAATTAAATAATTATATACGATCTTCACGCAAAGATTAGTATACCTATTCATTATTACAAATTGAGCATGTGATGATAAGTCTACCTTAATTTTTCAGAGAGTGCTTCAGTCTTAATGCAACGGACACCTCCAGCATTAGATAATCAACTTCCTCCGTGCTACCAAAGGTTAATGCAGTTGGAAGGAGTGCTCTCTGTTCAAGAACCACACTTTTGGACACTTTGCTCAGATGTTTATGTTGGAACAATAAAGCTAGAAGTGTCCAGAGGTGCAGACGCTAGATATATTACTCAAAATGCCCAATTAATATTCCAAGGAGTTGGAGTACGGAAAATGACTATACAGTTAGACTTCCTTCTAACTTAACACTGACCACAATTTAGATAGTAGATAATTTATAATTGTGCTAAAGTGTATCGCAATGTTTAATTTTAAAAGTAAAAGTATAAATATTATACATTTCATTGTCGTATTCAGTCACCATTATATAGTATATTTAAAGTACGTGTATACTACTAACTTGAGAGAGATGTGGAATGTTATTAAGTTTTATAGGTTTTCCGGTTTGTTTGTTTGACGCTTCAATTATTTATTTGTTTACTTTACTCTTCTGTACAGTTATATTATAATCAAGTTTGTATATTTTTAAATATGGTTGTTTTGTCCATTTGTAAACGTCCAGTATGTGACTGTAAACTGCAGGTGAAATGAAAACAGCATTAAAATCCTGAAGCGCGCAACGATGTTGTGATCAAGTTATAGATTGTTTCCTACCTGATGTTGGTGTATTCTTGATTTAAAATTTAAAATTAGTTTTACTGACGGTGCTAAGTATAAACATTCCTTTATTTTTATCAAGTATCTCAAAAGTAAAAAATACAAACTGCGATTGTAACTGGATCCGTACTGTATATTATGTTGTGATTAGATTAGCGATTTATTGTTATCTAGTAGCAGCATACTATATTGAATTTCAAATTCATTAGACAGTTTTCCTGTCATTAATAATGTTGCATCTCTTGTGCCTATGTAGTTGGAGTCGTTATGCGTGAAAATAATACCATTCTTGTTCTGAATTATACAACTATCAACTCAACTTACCAAACATAGTATGTATTACCATTACCTAAGATAGCGATGGGTTTCTTGTCATGATAAATTATCTTTTTAGCTACTTTGTCATTTGAATTGATACGAAACGACTGTATCTACTTTTTGAAAAACTGTTGTTGATAGGAATTAAAACGAGAAATATAAGCCATTTTAACACACTTTACGTAGTATTATACAGCTAGCTTAAAATTAAAAATCGATATGGGTGTTTTCCACGGATTGCCATTATTGTCTTATAATGGAAGTTAGAATTAAACTGTCAGTTTCTAGAAATTCGATTTTGACTACATAGTGCAGAAATTGAAATATCAGGACAAGATAGTCTAGTCACTCAAAAATACAATTTTCTTTTTGGAGCAGTTGCCAGTTAGTTATAACCCCCTGTGGAGTAAATGTTTTTGACTCCGACAGCAACTATGTGTAGGTAGGTTATGTATGTAAGTTTTAAAATGGGGTCATGTAATCAAGCTGGATGTCACGGCACTCACTCATTACTTTTTGCTGTTTCCCTTATTAATTTAGTATTAATTACCGCATGTGCATCACTGTCGTTTCTTAAACCTTCATTTGATGAACAAGTCCACAAAACTGTAATTGTTAATACATTGGCAGCTTTCTTGCCACAGTGCTCTGTTCTCATCTTTCAAAATCAGAAGTTTCGTACACCGCCCGATTCTGGCATTGTCCATAATAGCATTGGAAATGAAGATAATCTCGACTTTCACGGGTCACTTAAAAGTGTTAGACGAATACTGTCGCTGACATTTGATTGTCGCCCATCATATCCAACCAACAAAGCTGCACTTCCCATTTCCAAACTGTCCGAGGATTGTACAGTTGTCTTGTGTCCTCTACCTTCCGACTCTAATGCAGTTTATAACTTTCTATCTACTTTATCCGGTCAAAACATTTCTACCAGAAGAGACTTTAGCTATTTCATATTTTTGTCCGAAGATCTCTCGATTGCAAAAACAGCTTATTTGGCCCTTTTATTTAGAAAGCTCAGGTATAGAATTATAATTGAAAAGCAGCCATGTGCGAATCTACTCTCGCACGAATTCTCAATTTATTCATCGGACTTGTTTTTCAAAGCTGGGCTAGTAGAGACAAAGATGAACTTTACTCGTAAGATGAATCTGCAAAGTGTATTCATCGACCATACAAAAAATTTAAATGGACAAGTTTTGAAACTTGCAGCAACACTCAAGTACAGTCCTTCTTTTCAAGTTGAGAAGAATCCAAAGACGGGTAAATATAATGACACCAGAGGAGTTTCATCAGTTTTTCTTCAGGAGCTCCGTAAAAAGCTCAACGTAACGTATGAGATTTTTCCATGTAACGGATTCGGAATTACTGAAGATGGCAATAGTGGAACACAACTCGAAAATGGAACGTTTATTGGCTGCATTGGAGATATAATTGCTGAAAGGGCAGATTTATCTACGTTAGTTAGTGGCTGGTCGTTTTCGCGATATCCACACGTTGAAACTGGAGCACCATTTTACTTCACTTACATTAAATTCGCAACTCGAAAGCCAGATAAATTGCTATCATGGAGGGCAATATACCGATCCTTCAAAGGAAGTCTATGGCTTGGAATTGTCTTATCTACCTTTACAGTCGCTCTCCTGCTTTGGACTAGCGACAGCATGTACTTTCGATGGAAGAGGAAGGCAAAGAGCTATACTCAACGACCTCGACGCAACCAACTTTTCAACCTTTTTAAAGGTTTACTGAGTCAGTCTCTTGATGAACCAAATACAATTACTGCAAAATATTTAGGATTATTTTGGCTCCTCTTTGCATTAATTATGAACACTGCTTACACTTCCAAACTAACGGCTCTTATCGCATTTCCTGGAGAAGAGTTCATTCCAAGGACATTACGTGACCTGGTACTATCCAATATGAGAATCGAGTCACCGCTCTCATTTAAAAATGGGATTGGTGAGGTAATTTTCAAGGCTTCTCCCATTCAAACGTTGCGGAAAATTTATGCNCCTTTAAAAATGGGATTGGTGAGGTAATTTTCAAGGCTTCTCCCATTCAAACGTTGCGGAAAATTTATGCCCGAACCCATTTCGAAGGAGATGATCTGGAATGTTTGAAAAGAACAAGTTCCAATATAGCATGCTTATCGTGGGATTATACATTCAACTTTATTCTGACAACACGATATCCACACTATGCTAAGGGATCGGGGAGTAGTCCTGTGATGCAATCCCAGGAACAGGTCTACATGATATCTGGCAGCTTCGTCACCCAAAAAAGGGAACCTATATTCCATCACATGACCAAGTATGTGCAAGTTGCTTTTGATACTGGATTGACCAACCAAATGAATTTCCTGGATCATATTAAGTTGCGATTGAAGTTACTGAAAGAACCAAAAAAGGGACAAAATGGGGAGGAAGTGCATAAAAATTCAGATAGCGCAGGAAGCGGTGAAAAGCGGCCATTAAGCATCAAAAAAATTCTGGGGAGTTTGCTCATATTTTCTGTAGGATCTATTATAGCTGCATGTGCCTTCGTAATTGAGTTAACCCTGACACATGTAAGCCATAGACTTAAATAAATCGGGACACAATATTATATTAATGCAGACCAATTCTACTTGTTTTTTTCTCGTATGAGTGATTAAGTGAATAAGTTCATTAAGGATGTTTGAATTATGTTTTAACATTACTTCGGTAAATTATATTACATCATGCCATTATGCCTGAGAACTTCTTTCGAAATCTTTTGGATTCCATGACCTTTCCTATTCTAGCAAAAACATATCACTGTACTGTGAAAAACGAAGTAATTTACTGCTAATATTGATGTGTTGTTGGCCCAAGTTATTGCATGCATAGGTATATAGGTATACACACTACTATGCATATGAAAATTGTTGCTGAATTACATTCGATACAAGTTTTTTTTGTAATTGAGATCTTTATCTAATTCACGATCAGCGCAGTGTTGTTGTCACAAACAGCATATTCACTGGATATAGAAATTAATACACATTCACTCTCATCTAGTCAATTCTGGTGCAGTGTCTATTGCATTAATGCGTGTAATATAATTAACACAGCATACAGGGCAAATCTGAATCGATTTAGAATGTCGATCTATATTAGAGTGTAAATATGGATCGCACCTTCGCAATTTCACGTAATGAAAAAACATTTCGAGTTTTTGTTCATTGATTTCATAATAAAAATACCTTTCTCATTAAATATGTATTTTAGATGTGGATTTAATTATAATTAGTCTCTTTCACGAAGGAAACAGCATATTCACTGGATATAGAAATTAATACACATTCACTCTCATCTAGTCAATTCTGGTGCAGTGTCTATTGCATTAATGCGTGTAATATAATTAACTCAGTCAGGATACAGGGCAAATCTGAATCGATTTAGAATGCCGATCTATATTAGAGTGTAAATATGGATCGCACCTTCGCAACTTCACGTAATGAAAAAACATTTCGAGTTTTTGTTCATTGATTTCATAATAAAAATACCTTTCTCATTAAATATGTATTTTAGATGTGGATTTAATTATAATTAGTCTCTTTCACGAAGGAGCATTCCACCAGGAATGTTACCTACTTTTATCGAGACCGATTTGCCCCGAAATGCTTATGCAGAAAAAGATAAAGCCCTTCCAAGTGTTTTAAACTAGTGCTACAGAGCGACAAGTGATTTAGTTCTGAATATAATTTTGGTGTTTTGTTATCATTAAACTGAAGTTTTTAAAATGAAATCAAAATGCAATTCGGGTTTTCTGCTAAACATATTATTTGTGGGGACAATTGTGCCAATGGTTATGGGAGGGGCGCGGATGAGTAAGAGAATGTTTTTATTAGCATAGACCAAACAGTTAAAACAAAGTAAAACAAATCTAACGAATGCAAAAAATTGTAGAACAAATCCAATTACGAAGCAGCCGAATTAGTGTGTCGGGTCATAGTTCTGGAGCAGTGGCGGCAACTCAATTCTACCTCAGCAATTCAGATCTTATCGATGGAATTGCAATATTTTCAACAAGTAAATAGACATTCTGTTAATGAGTTGATTGCCTCGAAACTAATACTCTTATTTTAATTTTATATCAGTGCAATATCACTGCGGAGGGGGAAATCTGGTTAGGCTTGTTCCGTGCCTCAGAGGAAGGGTGAATATTTCTGAGTCGGTAGATAAGGCAAGAGAATACGCGCAGGACGGATTAATTGATCCGTTAGAAAATCTGAAGAGTAGAAAGCATTATTTGCATCATGGTACTCGGGACGTAATAATCCATGTCGGTTCGTACTTTTCAAAATGCATAGTTTTAGTTTTACGTATTAATTCCATGTAGGTATACCTTAAGCGGATAAAGCCATGTCACCTCAAAACTAAAATGTTCTTATTCTGAGTTAGACAATGGAGTACATGCTGCTGATTTCTTCCGACAATTCAGCGACAATGTCATGTTTCATCAGTCAGATTCTAATCATGCAGTGGTAAGTCGGTTTTTCCGATGTATTAAGTTCTTTGAATGCAGCAGTGAAGTAATTATGCCCTCAATAATTTTTTCATTAGCCTACAAAACACTGTGGAATTCATTGCCATTACGGTACAGTAGGTGCAGGCTGCTCGAAATGCGACTTTTCGGCTGTATTTGATGGACTAAATTACATTTACAATGGAACATTGAATCAGCCGTCAGGTTTGACATTGAATTTACAGAATCAATTTCATAGAGGTGAACCCAAGAATTTATTTTCAAGAAACCAATTCCCTGTTTCAGTTACAACTTGCAGAGCAGAGCAGAATGGGCGTGGTTTGAGATTTGTCGATCAGTCCGAATTTCTCTTTCCCTTCGACTCCAGTGTGTCCATGCATCCCGAAGCTGTCCTTTACACGCCTCCTAAATGTAGGTCGAATTCGTCCCTGTGCACTCTGCATGTTGCGTACCATGGATGTCGACATTCTATGTAGGAACGATTAGGCAATAATGAATACGAGAGCGTTTCTAGCTCTCGAATAATATGTGTTGCGTGATCATTATACTCGTCATCATTAATGCAGTATTTAATTAACTTTGCTCTTGCAGACAAAATGATGGAATGGAATATATTAAGTGCAGCGGGTACATTGAGATGGCTGACGCAAACGACATGATTGTGCTGTTCCCACAAGTCAAGCAATCTACTGTTGACACTACCACACTTTTCCAATGTTGGGACTTGCATGGCTACACGGGACCGCTATTTGGTACCCTAATCAAACTTTTCTTAAATTAAATTTCTAATTTAGCTCCTTTAATTGAGTTCGATATTGGCATAGTCTTTTTATTAAAAATATAATTGCAGCAACTAAATTGGGGAGTCAGAACCAGGTAGTTTATAATATGATTCGCCGGATAATGAATGGCTATAGTGCTGACACCGCTATCAAACATTGGAAACCGCTAGCCGCCCAAAACATAATTGACGATGATGAGGAGTATCCGAGAAAATTAAGTAAAAAATAAAACTCTCCTAGTACGCTAAAACACCTTCAAGTTTCTTGAAAAAAATTGATTTCTTGTTATTTCATATTTAAGGTCCATCATATCATGGAAAGTAGAAATCCTATGAAAGTACGTTCAATGTCATGCTCATGCACCTTTTATGACAGCTCGCTTGTTTGAAGTTACAATTTTGACAGTTGCCGTAAATTGTTAAAATAAAATAAAAAATAATGATATTTCGTTGCAGATTTATATCCATTATGTACCTATTGTAAAAACAGTTTCATAATGCCCCAGCACCACATCATAAAATTTACAGGATTTTTGGTTCAGGTAATCCTAAATCTGATTCTGTTTCATAGTTTCATACTTGAATTGGTTTTCTCCTTTCTCACCTCGGTCTGCCCTTGTCTTTTCAAATGATTTTCCTTGTAATTTCCGCACAAGAGTTATGAACTTGGAAGTTGCCAGTGTGTTCCGCAGAACTTGCCCAACCATTCCCTTTCTACTATGAACAAATATGACTTGGCAATATGCTAAGATACTGGATAAAGCAGCTTACAACAGCTTGTTAGTTATCTTTGAACTTTTGCTATGTCATATTATATCGTTTAAAATGATGACACGTATAAT
>JAHZND010000099.1:0-17431 GCA_027744115.1 Acrocyrtus sp. NNG-2020
ACTTACGACCAATCTGAATCAGATCCACGAATATGCTCATCGCCACCATCCTGTCTTTCGTTGTCTCCGCACTCTCCATAACTTCCAGCTGGTGATGCTGGAGGGCTGTAGTTTTCATCTTCTTGATGCTCTGAATGTTCCCCTTTTAGCTTTAATAAAGAACGGACCTTTTTTGATCTACTAGAAAGGCTTATTTCATCAGGAGATTCCTCTTCCTTTGGAGGGATGGCAAGAGCGAATATAACGATTAGAGATTTGAGATATCCAACCATGTGATCAATCGGAAACTTGAGCTTACTTTCAACTGTGGAATTTAAAATAATTTAAATATAAATATCAGTTTTTCTAAGAATTGTGACTATGATTAAACAGCGTATTTAAACTTAAATGAAAACTTAGAATGTCTCTCTTTATCTTTAATCTTGTCGTAGTACTTACCATACTTCTTACAAATACTTCTATCGACGGAAACTTTGGGCACGTCAAACAAATCTTTAGATTGTATTGAACCTGAAAATGAGCATTTAAGGCATAATTAGGTTTTAGGACAATAATTTAGGTTTAAGTTTGCAAATATTTAACTTGTCTTATTTATTTTTTATCTGCTTAATTGTACTTACCTTTCCAGGCAAGCTGCTTTCTAAAGAGTTCAACCGCCCTGCTACTAAAGAGTTGTAGTTGTGTTGATAACGACTTGAACAGCGTATTCCCAAGCTTACACGATATCTTTGAATTTGAAATTTTAACTTTATTACTAATTTGAGATAAACTCCATTTTAGGGATATTTTAGCCCTTTCCCATTCGCTGTAAATATCACAAAATCTCTTGATGGAATCATAGCACGCTTCACAGAATGGGGGATCCAGGGAATTTTCCTTGGCAGAATTCCGAAATCTTTTTGTTTTGATTTGAAGGTAGCGGCTAGTAATTTTAAGAAATCTGAAGTAAACATTATCTCGCTTCCGTTTCAGCGGTTTCTCCTTCTTCTTTGCGATTTTTTCTTTTTTCTCCTTGTCACTTGACGCTGGCACAGATGATGATATTGTATCCTCTCCAACGGCAACGGCAGTTTTACTACTGCAGTTTGTCTTTGCAATTAAATCTAGTAAAGGATCCTGCTCCATTTGCCCATTATTATCCTCTTTGTCTTCATCACTGATATCAATCACTATCACCTCAGCTGTCTTCACTTCTTCACAACGATTATCATGTTCATCCTCTGATTCTGGTTCCGGTGTTGGCTCCCTCTCAACGGGAAAATACCTTCGAAGACAGATAAGACAAACTTTGGAAGGGACACTAGTATGCCAAGGTCGCCCAGGGGGCTTCCCTTTTTTCTTCCCTCGCTTAGCAATGTGCTTCATTATTATCAATTTCTTAATTACTACAACAACCACTAAACACTACGACTACAGAAAATGGCAAATGAAAATTACAAATAAACTAGAGTGAAGACAAGGACAGTCTCTCATCTCTGTAAAATTAAATTCTGAGCATTTATCAAGGTAGTCAAAATTATCTTTAATCTTTACAAAATACAGAAAATAACTTTTCACGTCAATCTCCCAAAAATAAGAAGTGCATTTTAGGAAAGAGCTAAAAAGTTTGTTTACATCAAAACTCGTTTTCATATTTCGTGCAGAAAGAAGCTGAAGCTGGGACTATGCGCCTATCCACTCCGTGTTCGCCCATTCACGCTTTTCTCTTTTCTTTCTTTTCACGTTACTCACTGTTTTGCTCGCTAGCTCGTTCTCGTTGCACTGCTTTGTTCAGTTGCATTTTTCATGCACGCACTGAAACTGGATTGAGATCTTCAAGTTCAAAGACGGAAAAAATCGGAAAATTATTAAAGGATCAAAATCTTTTGGCTAGTTAATCAAGTTAAGTTAAAAGTTAAATTACATAATTGAAAATGCAGCATTATTGAAAGTATAAAACCAATCATTTACATATTCCTTCCATCCATTCTCTACTAGACAAGGCAGGCTAGAGACATGCTCAATGCTCAGCTGCTGCTTTGTCGAGAGAGTTGGGTTGGGAGTTGGGACTGGGACTATTTGGAATGTTTGTAATGCCCCATGCATAGTGCTCAGTGCTCGCGACGGGACATCACTGTCATCTGATATATGAAGCACTACTACGAGCCGAGTATGTTGTTTACATTTTCATTCATAATAAAAAAGCGTGGTAATTCGATATATCCGATTACGGACGTCTTTTTTGCTATAATTTCCTCCTTATAGAATTATAGATAGCACTTGTAGTGTAGACTACACTGTGTAGTGAACATTTAGTAATGTACTTTTACAAGCAGTTTGATTGAGTTAGTTGTTGATGGTGGAACAATGGTGATTTATGCAGTTAGTTGGTGGTGAAAGCTCTTAAAATGCCTTTTCTGTTGTGACTGATGACTTGTGTTATAAAACAGCTTGAAAATGCCAGTTTGTTGTGTCATTTGTTACAAGGAGAGTGAAGGCACTACTTCCTTAGAAGGAAATGGAGTGGTTCGAAAGGAGAAGAGTAAACGATTTTTTCAATTGCTTCAAAGATATTTGGAAGTGGGTAGGCAGGATAAATCCAGGGGAACCAGAGATAGCAAAGAGGACATGGCGTTATTTCTGTGCGACCAAGCAACTAATGCAGGGATGATTCCTTGTGGACATTGTTCTCACATTATGGAGTCATTCTTGGAAATGTACTATGTACTGAAGTTAACGGAGCTGAAGCTGAATGGGAGATTGTGGGCGCTGAAGATAGCGATGGAAAGAGGCCGGGAGATTGCGACTGAGGACTGGTTACGAGTAACGGGGAGTAAACTGAATATAGACAAAAATTACTGGAGCAGTGGGGAGGAAATGCTAGAGTTGGTTATGGAATTGAAGGATGATCTAATTAGAGAGTGTATGTAGCTGGTGTACTTAATATTTACCATGATTGATTACAAATAAAATAAGCTGTTAATTTTGTGTATGGATGGGTAATAAGTTTTTTTATAAATATTCTCAGGTTGTCAGCGAGTAGAAGTAGGAAATCCAAAAGTTGCCATTCCGAAACTAATTTCTGAAATAAAAACTGCACGGAAAATGTCAGCTCAGTCCAATCATACAGACCAGCGCAACAATGGAATTCAAAAGTGGGAATCAAAGGTTCAGACTTCCGAAAGAAAAGAGAATAATATTCCTCTTGCATTGACGAAACTGGAGATGGCTAGCATTAATGAAGTTCAAAATAATAATGCTAATAATGGTGTTGCCTTTGATAGCGCCAACGGTAAGGACAGCTGCATTTTAAATAGTTCCCAATCAGCTATCCCAATTGAGAACGTCGGGAATACAGCATCATCAAAATCGCCAGAGAAGGATTCAGAGTTGATGAAAAATGAAATCAGCAGAAACACTTCTGTCCTTCCTGTTAGCGATCAGAGCTGTGCCTTATCAGCCCCTGCAAGTCCCCTACATTCTCCAGCGCACAGCTTCCATAATGAATGTAAAGGACAGCAATGTTGATTATGAATCATCCCTGCCTTCATTTCAAACCACAGCTTCAGCCGTACATGAAGAAAGCACTAGTGGCACTGCTAATTTGATAGGACGGATTGAATTTGCAATGAATGTGACTGATGCAGAAACTGATAATAGGTAGGTTAATTTCATAAGATATTTGTTATGTATTGAAGTACCTATATAATTATCTTAAATTGGCACTGTTACGATATACAACCTAATATTTATAATGATTTATCTGTCTTGTAGAAACCTCGAAGACAAAGATGAGACACCATAACCAAGGAAATGACTCGGAGTCGGAGACACATAAAAATAGATTTTCTAATACAACAGGAAAGCTTAAAAGACAGCGGGAGGCGAACATAGATTCTCAAGAAACGTTGGATAAATCTGAGAACCTGATTCCGCATAAGAAGTCGAAAGCAAACGGAATCGAAGAATCTATCGATGACGATACGGAGTTACTATCTTCATTTTCGCGACGAAGGTCACTCCGCACGGTTCACCAGTGTCAAAATTGTAAAAAGACGTTTTCTGCAAAGTCGTCTTTGGAAAATCATAAAAATTATTGCAGGGCATACACAGTTGACTACCGTGAAGCTGGAAGTGAATCAGACAACCCAGAAGAAGATAAAGATAACTCATTAGCATATATAAATGAAAATGATTCGGAATCGGGAGAAGGGTCAGGAATAGATTTTAATGATATATCTCTCAGTGAAGGAGATCTGAATGATGAAGTCGAAGATAATAAAATAAATTTGGAAACGACAGTCAACTTACCTGACCTGAAATCTAAAGTAACTCCAATAATCACTAATTCCAAAACTACAATAAGAAGAACCCGGGGGAAAAAACAGGAAAAAGTTAAAGTTTCCAGACAAACGCTACGCCGTATAGAGTACAAAAAACCTCAAAATTACCTTTTTAAGTGCCCCGACTGTTCCAATTTATTTCTAAAATTGGGTGAATTACTGGTACATCGTCAGCAATCACACGCTAGTCCATCTCAGGATCCAAATGAAACTGCCACCATGAAAACAATACGAGTAGAAATATTTGAATCTCCAACAACCTCACCCTACCCAAAATCAATGGACAATGGTGATGGTGAATTTCCTCATTACACCACCATCGAAGTGATTGATGAAGTGTTCGTTTGCCCAGTAGAGTGCTGCAAACTGGCCTGCTATTCCAAGAAACTTTTAGATGAGCATTCAAACCTTCACGGTGAATTCAAATGCCATAGCTGCGACATAGTCATGTCCTTTGCTCCAGATTTGGCTTTACATGAGTTGACACATGGCCCAAAGAAAGTCAAACAGAGTGGTCAAAGGCGAATTTTAAATGGTTATTCTTGCCTTCGATGTGACTTTAAATGCTCTATAGCAAGGATATACATCCGACATGTTTTAACGGATCACTTTTCAATAACGTCATCACATGTTGAAGTCGAATGTGCTATATGTAAAATTCGCAACAAAAATATCGGAGGATTAGATAAGAATGCGACTTTTAAACATTATAAAAAAATTCATGATGTTCGTGAAAGGCGAAAAATGATGGGGTGCAATGTCCCCAATTGCCCTTCATACTTTTTGTACCCAGCGCAAAAAGGCCTTCACCAACAAATTTATCATGGAAACCATAAAAAAGAAAAATGGAAATGTCTGAAGTGCTCTAAAACCTTCGATTCGAGTAATGAGCTCAACGCTCACAAACAGGATGCAGAAAAGTGCAAAGCAAAACCACCCAACTATGTTTACAAAACTGAGTATTTCTCGTTCAAATGCTCAGAATGCAGCGATACATTTCGTTATATACATGAGCTGTTGTTGCACCGGGAAAACGCGCATTCAAGTCTTTCAGAAAATCTCAGCACGGAGCTGGTTTCTACAAATGCCCGGAAATTAGAAGTGGATGTAGTAGACGATACCGACAAGGAAAAAATTCTACTAAGAATTGAAGTTTCTGAAAAAGTTTATATTTGTCCAGTAGATAACTGCAGTGATCGGTTTTATAAGAAGAAAGATCTGGAACATCACAGACAATACTTTCATGGAAAATTCAAATGTGATTTTTGTGAGATTGTTACATCTTCCGCAGCAAACTTAGCTGAGCACGAGATAGAGCACGCCCCGGGTGGAACCTTTGACTGTGCCCGGTGCAAAGTCCATTTCAATTTGAAGGACAAATTTTTATATCATCACGTAACAGCTCACCTGAAGATGGACGTTGTCAACTACAACTGCCCAGTTTGCAGCTGGAGCCCATGCAGAAACCAAAAGTATAATCCCAGAGAAATTTATCGAAGGTCTGCCTTATACAATCATCTAATAATTAACCATGACATCTATAACTGCAGCAAGGACTCTATAGTGCGCTGCACTATGGAAAACTGCGATGCATACTTCATAAATAACATTTTATTGGATAGCCACATGAGAAATTGGCACAAGCTAAGTGAAAGGGAAATGTGGTGCTGCCACTTGTGTGGGAAACGATTCAAAAGTCGGAATAATTTACACAACCATCAAGTAAAGCTGCATGCAAAGGAGCTAAAGTTAGATCACAAATGTCCCCGTCCAAACTGTAGGGAAGCGTTTGCAGATGAAAATTCGCTGCAAAGCCACATAAGCTCGTATCACGAGTCGAAATTTTCCAAACTTCCGAAGGTATTCAAATGTTCAATTTGTGGAAAGTGTTATGCAGCGAAGAGTAATCTTGTGTTGCATGTCAAGGCGCACAGCTACAAGCCAGAGCGTCGTTTCGAGTGCGAGTTGTGTGGAAAAATATTTAAAGGCAGGGAGACGCTACGAATACACGAACGTGTCCACGCTGGACCACAGAGTTGGGAGCATTGTTGCGACATTTGTGGAAAGAGAGTGTCCTCCAAGGGAAATCTAAAATTGCACACTTTGATACACACAAATGAAAACATGCGTTACGTTTGTCAGGTTTGTGGAGCAAAATATTCAACTCGGCAACATCTCAGAGTCCATATCAACAGCAAGCATGGTGACATCATGCAGGAAGTAGCAAGGAAATATGACGCAACCAATTCTAAGCGGAAGGTGAAGAGTGGAGAAAGCTCTACCACTGCACTGCAAAACAAGCAGATGAAGAGGTCTGGACGACCGAAGAAAATCAATACGGAAATGGAAGAGGAAGAGGCTGTAGATTCCGACAGCAGCAATGACGATGATGATAAATAAATATTTTATTATGAAAGTATGAACACTTCACCCGCACAATTGATTATAGCATTTAATGACGAACTAAAAGTAAACTTTACTTAGGTAACAGAACGTTACTAAATTAGGTATAAATATAAGTATTTGGAGTTGGAGAGTTTGAAAAGTACGGAGGCACCAATTTCTGCCCTAGAGTGCCAAGCAAATAAATAGATAATTTGAACCTGTAAAAATAGAGCTGCTTAAGTGGAATGCTAGCAGTACTTCTTATCTATACTTTTTGGACTTGTAGTTTGCAAACTTCGAATGATTCTCACATTCTTTTGGGGTTAATGATGTATGTATTTATCATTTTTGGTAACCGTAATAAGTTTTGTGTTTTATTGAATTTCTAAAATAAATGGAAATGGCATTATTATGATATTATTTAGAGTGGGCCGTGTTTGCTTTGTAATTCATTTTTTTTCCATCAATAATTAATTAGGTATGTGTAAAAACCCCGTTTACTGCAAAACTTACGAATGTTTGAAAAGTTCTGACCTCCATTCAATGACCTCCTCACTGAAACTCGAAATGGTATGCCTGGAATTTGACCTTTGATGAAGAAGGAAATGTGGCATGAGTTGGTTTGGTTCAGTATAAAATGCTTCAGATAAGCCTAAATATTTTTATCTTAGCTGCGTTCAGTTGCATTACCAAAGTCACTTGTCAACAAGGTCCCATCCTTTTGGCTTCCAGCTCCAACACTTCAACGGAAGGAGGGCTGCTCATTGTGGAATGGGTTGAAAATGGAACATTCGATAATAGCATTTTCCAAGACTGGTTTGAAATACCAATTGCGCGGAATCATCTTTTCCGGTTCCTTCAAATAAAATGGCTACTCCAGTACAGGATCCATTTGGAGTCATCCTCATCAGACAAATCAAGTTATTCGGTTGCGACCTTCAAATTCAAATATTTGATACTCATCTCCCTCTTCATTCAGGACCATGCGCCCTTTGAAATGTCCCTTTTAAAATATCCAAGACGAAGGGACTACTTCAAATTCACCTATAAATTTCGATTTTCTCCAATTTTCTCTCTTCTGAACGAGATTGCTGGCGCCGTCAACCTCACAGCAATAAGTGAGCATAGAGCCATATCCCAAAATATTTCTATTTCCAGTCACCCTTCCTTCCAACCTATTAGCCCAAACTATCCCCATTTCTGGAAGCTGGACAAACGAAACGCATTCTTCCTCCAGGCTGCAATGCCGCACCGGACATTTGGAGCCTGCGATGTGCAACGCATTTATAAGGGAAATTTCTGGAACATGGATAATCTCACGTGGTCCATTGAAAGTAATTCCGGGCTCATTCTACTGCTGACCTTGGCGGTTCTCAGCCTAACAATTTTCCTTGTTAGGGGGCAGTTACAGCAGGAGAACCAAATTTTAAGCATTTTCCTCATATACCTCTCGTTGGTCACTGCACTAATAGCGAACCCGGGCGTTTTGACATCTCCCCAGAATAATCTTTTTCAAATGCGGCTGTTTATTTTGTGGTCATTTTGCAGTATAATTTTCATTAACTACTACACCGCAATTAATACTGGCGCATCCATCACTCCATTTAAAGATGAAGGTATCTCTAAAGTCGCCCAAGCTATTAGGAACAAGTACGTTCCCATCTTCGACCACAATTTAACGTTTTACAGTGCGAGCAATGATAGAAGTTGGATTCCCTGTAAAAACTGCGGGAAGGAAATAGACAGATTTTTAAATCGTTCTATTGTAATCTCTAACCACTCCAAGTTGCTGGAGACATTCGCATTTAAAGATAACATGATTATTTTAAATGAATGGGGCTACACAATTAAGTTTGTTAACGAAGCAAACCAGCTAATTAGAACGAAAGAAATTCAAGCTGATATGCGAAGACGCTGCTACGTTGGGAAGAATATGTTGGCGACGAGCACTCAAATTATGTACATGATAAGGCCCCCACACAGCAGGCGCCTGTACACTGCCGTGAGTACAATAATGTTCGGAAGTGGTTTCCGGCTCTACTGGTATCGGGAGTATTATGGAATGCTTATCGGTGGAAGTGTCCAAGACAGGAATAGGGTTTTGAGTCCGACAAAGATTCAGAATGATTTGGAGAGCTCAGTAGCTCCACTAAATCTTTGGGGCATAATGAGACAGATATTTTTCCTGTGGTCGGCAACACTCCTAATTTGTACTGTTATTGCAGTAGTCGAGATTCAAAGATGGTGCGACTATTTTGTAGGCCTTGATGAGCTGAAGCTGAGCTCAATTTTAAAATTTTGTGCGCCCCAAGTACTCTACGAATTGCCAAACAGTGCTGAGACCTGAGAGATCATCGCAAAATTGCAAAAAATTGAAGATTCGGCCATCCAACTTTGATATTTTTAGTTTAAAATCGCAATAAAATTCGATAAATGAATAATAACATGATATTAGCATAATATGCAAATGAGTAACTATGCATAATTCTCACGGCATAAAAGCATTTTTCAAATAGAAGTCAGAAAGGCAGAAACGATAACACGATCAGCTCACCAATCATATCAAAATCAGACATCCAGATCCAGACTCAGTGTTTTTACTTCCTCCCAGTGTCCCAGTGCAGTGAATGACCTCTTGACATCTACTCTATACAGCCATATGCATTTAGTTACATGTACCTGCTCTATCAGTCACAGTTTAGTTTAGGTCGTAGCCAAGAAGGGCGAGAATGAATGGGGAGAGGAACCCAGTGCAGTGAATGACCTCTTGACCTCTACTCTATACAGCCATATGCATTTAGTTACATGTACCTGCTCTATCAGTCACAGTTTAGTTTAGGTCGTAGCCAAGAAGGGCGAGAATGAATGGGGAGAGGAGAAGAACTAATAAGGGTCAGTGTCAGCAGCATTTTTACTCCATTACGTGAGCACCTTGGAAACAGTGCATGTGTTCTGAACTAAAAGATTAATTAAATGCGTTTTCTGGCTGATCTGATCTGATCTGACCAGTAGTTGACCAGTCACCACCGACTCCGAACAATTCTAGTAAAAAAGAAGTACAAAGTAGTTTGTTCGGATAACCGATCCGGAATAAAATGGACTTTTCTGCAGGCTGCTGTCCTATGGTAGGCACAATTAATTAATTGCGTTTAATGTTTGGATAAGTTGTTAGTGTACAGGGACTGTTTTTGCAGTTGATATTGGTGTTAAATAAAGGCTAATAAATAATATTACTTTTAATTAAATTAAATATTAAATATTGATATTTTTACTTTATTCCAGCTAATGATCCAAGCTCTACAGATTTCTGAGCTTGTGAATCTTCTTGATTTTGCTGGAATAAACTCGAAAGGAACAAAGAAGGAGTTATTGGGCCGTTGTCTTCAATTGGTGAGCCGGAAGTCATCTAAAATTGATTCAAAAGTACGGGAACTAATTGCTAATTCATTATCGAGGTAAGTTCTATCGTAAAATAGCCTAATCATCAAAACACGAAATAAACAAATAAGCTTCATACTACTTATATTTATTGGTCGTTTCCACATCCAATTAACTTTTATTTTATTTTTTCAGTTCGAAATCTTCCCGCTCCCCTGAAGTTTCATTGAAGTCATCTTTTCAACAAAAGAAGTCATTGGCCTCTACCACAAGTGGTTTCCTAAACGTGGTGCAGGATTTCAGCCGCCGCAGAAATAGAGGTGCAAGTGATCTCCATTTTGGGATCGAAAACGGAACTTTCCCTAGTTTCCCTTCTCGGAATATGAACATGTCGAATAAGAAGAAAGATCAACTGGAAAATTGGGCTGCTCTACAACTGATCACTGACCTTCTTAACCCTCCTAGTTNCTTCTTAACCCTCCTAGTTCTAAGGTTGTAGCAAAATTAGCAAGAATAGAATAGCAAATCTCCTCACATGGGAATGCTAGAGATAACAAGTTAATTCAAGCATACTATTGTATTTATGCATTTCTAATTTATACAATGCATTTAATTTACGAATAATCTATTATCCATTTGCTTTCGTACAGCCAGATGAACTATGGATTTCTCCAGAGATTTCGATGAGGAAGCTACCTTTTTATGAAACACACTCTACACTTGTCCGTCCAACAAAATTGAGCTCATGTATGTTGAGGGGCAACATATTTTTATTCATCATTTCATACCAGTGGTCGAATTCCCCTTCACCGATGCCAAACTGTCGTTTACAGTTACACCCAAGCAAGTATTTAAAGTTTTCTCATCAGAAATGCAGAGTTTTCAGAGACTGAAATCTCAGACACCACCGTTGTTTAACTCCGTACAAGTACACATTAGATTTTCTTCCTTTAATTATAATTACACGGTTGAGCAGGAGCATGATGACATTTTTCCTCCAAACTTAGAGGTTAGAGTAAACAACATTCTGGTTCCACTGGATGCTACAACTCCAAATGGTTCCCCGAAACCAGAGCCGTTAAATATCACCAAATACTTGAAAGATGGAAGCGATACCAAAATCATTATTCAATGGGGAGGTGAAGAGGAGGAGGAGGAGAAGAATAATAATGATGACTATGTAGTGTCAGTGTACCTTGTTCGAAAACTGACAGCGAATGATCTCCTTGACAAATTGCTGACTAAAGCTCCTCTGCCATGTGAATTTACAAGAAATCTGGTTAAGAAAATGAACTCAGCAACAGCAAGAGAAGATGATATATGTGCGCCGACACTTATCCTTGTTTCTGTGGCTTGTCCAATTGTAAAATGTAGAATGAAATACCCCTGTCGAAGCGAAGCCTGCAAGCATCTCCAGTGTTTTGATGCGTACAACTTTCTTCGGATCAATGAGAATAGACACAAGTTTAACTGTCCGGTTTGCAATAGCCATTTAAAATTTAATGACTTAAAGATAGATTCATTCTTCTTGACGATTTTGGGAAGTGTGCCATTGCATTCTGGGAATGAAATTAACGTGTATCCGGATGGCCGATGGGAGCAAGTCGTTACTCAAAATGCAGGAAATCTTGTTCAAATAGAAGACAATGACCTTAAGAAGATCAAGCGCAGAAAAGTTGACGAAAATTGCTCCTTTTTTGGTTCATTTGCTACAAATTTATCACATGAAGATGAAGATGATGATGTCATCTTCCTTCACGAAGAAGAGAGAAATTCTAAAGCGTCTTCGCCCAGCTCAGATTTTTTCAGTAAAAATAGCAATAAATACTGCGAGAGACCTATGGAGCCTTGTGAGGAAATTATGTCGCCGAAAGAAGTGATTGAGATACTTGATGATGATGAAAACGTTTCTAGATGAGATTTATGTGACATTCTTGCTAATCCTGACTTGTTAGCTTTGGTAAAGTACTTTATAGTTGATCATATTTGTATACAGTTTGAACTTATTATTTTACAATAAATTTAAACTTGGGGTTAAAGAAGATTGAAAAGATAACAGATGTGCTGATTTTTTTGTAGTTTAACGATCTATAATGATGCTAATTACTCGGTTAAATAAGTGGTTTTCATTAGAAGCAGAAGCAGATTACTGTTGGCACCATAATACGAGAGAACATTTTTCATTACTGGAATTGAAATGAGTTTTCTTTTCCAAAACAATAATTTGGGACGCTCTATTGCTATTTATTTGGCACCCAGAAAGCTATGCTTGCTCATGACTGCAGGTCAAACAGTTCACAACTCTTTAATTACCTTCTTATCGTCATACACGCGCTTCTAGACCATAGTTTGGAATTATCAATTTTACACAAAAGTTCAAAAAAGTTCAAAAACTACGACTATATCCGGAAATGCATTAGAAGAGACGAGACAGTGAGGCTAGTTTATCTGCGTAACCCACTTCCACTTCAGCGTAATTAGTTTTAATCTACCTAGTAATCTGTATCAAAGACGCAGACGGTTTTACACAAAACGCATGAAATACAAAAGCTATTACAAAAAGTACAGGTGTTTTTAACGATAATCCTCATTGGAAATTTACATTTGTAATTAAACATTAAACCAATAGAGCACTAACTGGAATGGCTGGAAACGTTTGGAAATGTAAAAGAGAAATTAAGCACCGATATCAACATTGGATGATAATTTGAAAATGGGACTGAGAAATGACTAGTAGACGAAATTGATTTCCACGTAACTAAAAGATACTTTTACTGACTCATTGCCGTTCTCTCGTAAACCGGAAAGAATATGTGAGTAACCAATGACCAGTACATCTTAAAATACTGGATTGAGAACTGCTTCAAGTAAATGACTAAGGAAGGATAAATACAGCTTAAACAACCGTTGGCATTATATCATTTTGCCTGATGCGTTTTGAGGCACAAGTCAGTGCCCAAATATGTAGCACGTAGCACCTACATTCTTCGAAAGATAAACTGATTACAGTTAATGAGCATTACAATCACTCTTTTGTAGCGTCTTTTAAAGTAAAGTAATTCGCATCAGTTTAGTTTTATTTCGACTTCGATTTCAGTTTAGTGTTTTCGCTCAGATTCGTCTGTTTCTTGTCCAAAATGGGTTTTTTGAAACTTCTCATGATTTTGGGTTTCCTTGGCTTCAGCCATGGAAAAGTTTTGGGAGCGCTGGACAAAGACCTTGCCAAGCTCGGGGACTTAGGTCGGGCCAACGTTCTGATTAGTTTCCGAGGAGCAAACCGGGATGCGATAAAGTCCATTGCAAAAGTTACTTTTGCGAGCCGACCAGGAAAGATTCAGGCGCTTACTCAGGCTCTGCAGTCTACTATGCACAAAAGTCAAGGAGCCGTTCTGAGCTTTCTCGAAAGACAGAAAGTTCCAAGTGAGTCGTTCTGGTCGAGTAATCAAATGGTGATCAGAGATGCAGATTTGAATTTACTCCAGAGCTTGGCTGCGTTTTCACAAGTTAGCAGAATCCAAAAGCTGCCAGTTATAAAATTGTCGCCGAGAAAGGCACCAATTTCACCCAAAGCAAATAGTACCGCGGAGTGGGGAGTGGCAATGATTAAAGCTGACCAGGTTTGGACAACATTTGCAACGACAGGACAGGGAGTTGTTGTTGCGAATATCGACACTGGGTTCGTACTTTAATAGCCATTTTCAATTATAGTTATGTCAAGGATTTAAAGTTGCATGTCATGATTAATTAATTTTACTTTACAATAATTAGGGTGCGAGGGACGCATGAAGCTCTTGTCAACAATTTTCGCGCGGACCATGGTTGGTATGACCCTTACAACAAAACTATGACCCCGAACGACATTCAAGGACACGGGACGCATACCATGTAATAAACTCAGAATTGCAACATTATCAGATAACAAACATTTTACTTTAGCGTCAATATGAGACTTAAATTTTTCAGGGGAACAATTTGTGGTCAAGGAGGAATTGGGGTGGCGCCAGGGGCGCAGTGGATAGCATGCAAAGGTTGTGGAAGTAGCAGTTGCGATTCCGCTCAGCTTCTTGCCTGTGGTCAATGGGTGCTTTCTCCGACCAATCCCGATGGAACTGACCCTCAACCGTCCTTAATACCTGATGTCGTTTCCAACTCGTGGGGCTCTAACATTGGAGGGGATACCTGGTACAATGCGACAATTGAGGCATGGAAAGCGGCTGGAATCATGCATGCATTTGCAATTGGCAACTCTGGTCCAGGCTGTGCCAGTGGAGGTAGCCCTGGAGACCAGCCATCAACATTCAGTGTGGGGTCCACCGATAAAAATGATAAGCTATCAATTTTCAGCTCCAAGGGTCCTGCAGGTGCCACATCTGGAACAACTTATAATAAACCTGACATTGTAGCACCGGGAAGTAATGTTAGGTCGGCATGGAAGGATTCGGACACGTCATACAAGTAATTAGAGAAATTGGAAATACCAGAAAAATACTTTTTGCATGAAACGTAGAAAGGGAAATGACTAAATGGCACTTTTTAAAAAAAAAAAAAAACTTTACAGCACCATTAGTGGAACGTCAATGGCTACTCCACATGTTGCAGGCACACTGGCACTTATGCTATCCGCTTATCGGGCACAATCTGAGGGCAACTCGACAAAGCTTGATTTTAATGCTGCCGTTGCGACTATAGAGAAAACTGCCGATACTCAAAACCTTACCGTGCCTTTCCCTAACTACCGCTGTGATGGATTTTTCTTCTCAAAAACTAAATATCCAAACAACCAGTTCGGGTAAAGTTTGCACAATCCCCTGAATGATGCATATCTAGTTCTAGTTGATTAAACGAACATTTAATCGAGCAATTTTACTTTTTCCAGGTACGGACGAGTTAATGCTTTGAGCGCTGTTAATGCCACTATTCTCGGAGGAGGGAATTCTACTGTAGCTTTAAAAGACATTTCATTTTTGGACTAAACAATTGGTGATTGGTTCTCCTAGCTTGTTATTTTAAAGAGCAATAAAGTAATAGGATTTAATAAAGTACATTATTGCAGACGAAAATGTTTTAGAATTTCAGTAAGAATCGCTTCAAATTAATTATTTACAAAAGTATAATGTATGTACAAGTAATTAGCAATTAGCAATGCATTCCAAATAAAAACTGCAGCAACTGAACAGCAAACAACAAAATATTTTCCTGTATATGACGATGGCGAATAAGCATTGTCAGCAAAAAAAATTATTGAGCATTTTAAAATTGGGTTAACGATTTTATTCATTTATAAACAATCACAGATCATGTAAAAATGTATGCGTATTTTCATCTTCGAGGTAGTTGCTGAATTGAATTGTTACAAATTTAATGGACACATAATATTAAAATTTAATTTCGAAGGACAGCAACAGCATTCGTTCCTTTCCATTCCATTGCACTTTATAGACACGGCGAGGTCAAAGGTAAAAGGCTATAAATGGCGAATGAATGCCGTTTCCACTGATCGTCTAAAGAAACGAAACGCTTTCAGTTAAAAATAGACGTGAAAACTGAGAACTCTGTAAAAAAGCAAACATATGTACAATGGTACTTGTGGTATGTTTTAATGCTCAATTAAAATGTTTTGGCAATAAAATGTTTCGGTTATGAATTTGGAATTTGCATACCGTCACTGTAACGAAAAATAACAGTTATGTGTTTGGCACTGAATATCGATTTCTTTCCTCAGTTGTCAGCAAACCGATTAAGAGAAACTTTGAATTCAGACTTCAGTGCAAATTTCAGTAATCGATTTCTTTGTTTGTAATATCTGCCAGATTGAGATTATCCACGTTTCGTTGCAGCAAGAAAAATGAAGCTTATCCGCAGTGCAGTTACCTCCATACTGCTGGCCATCGTCCTGCATACTTCGTATTTGAATGTTGTAGGGCTAGGCCTTAATAATATTTTGGGAGTAGATCTATCCGCATTAACTAATAAAGTACTTGGGGACGATGGGAAGGTCACTGACATGGCTGCATCACTAACCAGTATTTTAAGTGGACCGATATCCTCACTATCCCTACCTTCTCTACTTTCACTCACTCCAACTTTGGAGCAGTTGGCGAAAGTTGATAAGAATTTACTAAGCGTACTAGAAAATTCCGGAAAGTCCGACGTAATTGTTGATTTTGGGGGAACTCGTAACGTCCTAAATGAAATTAGATCTCAGCAGTTTGCCTCCACAACTGTTGGCCGAGGAGCCCTAGTGAAAGCTTTACAAAGAAATGCCGAGAAAAAGCAAGCCTTAGCAAAGAGCTTGTTTTCCGTACTGAGTCTGGATGACTGTGAATCATTTTTGGGTGGCAAATGTCGCCGTCGTTCCTAATTGTGGTCTGGCTGCTGTTCGGCTTCTTTCCATGTTGAACGATGTCACGGGAATAAGCTCAGCTCCAACTATTAAACTGGATCCTCTTGTGTCACCTTTCGTCGCTTTCCAGAATGCTGCCAACTCTAAAAAGAGTGTGCAGTGGGGACTTGAAACGATTCATGCACCGGAAGTATGGAAAAAGGGTGTTACTGGTCAGGGAGTCGTTGTTGCTAACATCGACTCGGGGTAAAATATGTTTTACGATATTTCAGTTAAATGTAGACGTAACTATTTCACTATGAATGTGCAAAACAGTAAAATTAATCATTTTTATTTGAATGTGCACATTAGGGTTAGAGGCACACATGAAGCTCTTCATGATAGCATGCGGAAAGAAAGAAATTGGTTTGGTAAATTAATTTAAAAGGCTTGATTCATTATAAATAGGCTACCTACTTACTTCGAGCTACTTAAAATTAGAATTTTCTCATCGACATTTTCAACAGATCCTGCTACAGGTACCCGCTCACCAACTGATGAAAACGGTATGACTCACCACTGTGCTCATTTCATCTCTTTTATCATTAAATTTTCGCTAATTAAAATTTTGCATTTTGTATAATTTTAATTTTACAGGCCACGGAACTCATACTATGTCAGTGAAGCTAAAAAATAGTGCTTTATCGTTTCTAGTATTTTAAATGTAATTAATTTTTATGAATAAACTGTATGCACAAATTTTGTGAAAGGGGAACAATCTGCGGCTCCAAAGGAGTAGGTGTAGCTCCAGGAGCTCAATGGATAGCGTGTCGTGGGTTAGTTGAAAGTGATTAATTACGTCAACATGTTTCATTTTGATTTCCCCTGTTCTACAAATTTGTTAATTATTTTCAACGTTTTCATTTGCAGGTGTACGAGTTCCTCCTGTCCTTCTCCAGCTTTGCTAGCATGTGGACAATGGATTATGGCTCCGACAGACTCCAATGGAAAAAACCCAAGTCCC